>JAZGTK010016091.1:0-12890 GCA_036877625.1 Ambastaia sidthimunki
TGCACTCAGTCATTGGTTTCCTTGGTTCAAGGGCAACACTTTTAATCTAGCTCACTCAATTACCGCAACTTGTTCAAATGTGAAAAACCACTTGTGTCTATTTGAAGTGGTGTAATCTGATGAAAGTGATTTTTATTTCCAGCATGCTGTGGTTGAATTCTCTCTCTTTCTCTCTGACTTCCCCCTATCATCTCTTTTTATCTCTTTACTCCTCACCCATTTGAAAAAGGAGATCCACTTCATTACTGAGCTGTGCTTGTGATCGCACTCTGGGGAGCATCAGACATTCTGTGTGTGTGTGTGTGTGTGTGTGTGTGTGTGTGTGTGAAGCACAGAGAAAGATGGAGATGGCATTGCATTGTCACATCTCTGTTATAAATTAAAGCTAAACTCAGGTTTTCTCTTTTACACATAGACTAGATTATTTAGCCCGCTTTAAACAGTTATTGTGCTGTTGATGATCTAAATCACGAGATGAGGTTTTAAACAGGTCTATAGGCAACTACTTGCATCCCCTTTGCTTTACAAAAAAGTAGCTTCTGTTGTGTATTGCTTATTATCTGTTTGAATCTATAAAAAGCATTTTATAGTCCCTTACAAAATAAATGTTAGAAACAGCAAATTGACATAGTTTTGAATTAGGTATATATGCAGATAAATTTTTATGCAAACAAAAGTAAATAAATAAACATATATACATATTAAGATGTAAAATAAATAATACAGTATTAGTATCATTTAAATTTGGACTTTTATTAGAATATTTGTATACAGTATATATTTATTGAATATCTAAAGACTTATTTTCTGTGTTTTTCTGTAATTACATGCTAGATGTCATACATTAAACAATTTTTAAGAACAATTAATGAACCAAACAACCAAACATTTATTTCATTTTTATTTTAGTGGATACATGTTTGGGCAAAGACAAAATTGCAGGCCATGTTTTGTATTAAGTGTCTTAATAATCTGAAATAGTCTGTTTCTATGACAAATAAAGGCTAATAACTACAAATGCAGAACAATATAAGGACACCTGACATATGAAAAAGCGTGAAACCATGCAGTTATTTTTTATGTACTATATCTTATCCAACCACTCAACGCATTTAAAAAAGGCTGAAACCAGCCATAATCATTTTAAGAGACATGTATGATCAGAAGAAAACATGATTTAGTCCTTTGGCTATGACTCCTCTGTTTGTTTGTTTGTTTGTTATAAGCACACTGATTTAAAATCTGACAGAAGCAGGTCAGCTCTTTTGATAAATGGATAAATGACACTGTAAAAAAATGACAATTACAATGACAATTAATTTTTTTTTTTTACCACAAATATTTGGCCTCAGATAAATTATTGTGCTTAAACTGCTTAATTGAGGACTTGAATTTCTTCTTTTTCTGCAAAGGTAATAATAATAATAACAATACTGAGTATAAAAAGGACTATTATAAAAGCAAATTTTTAGGCAAACTTCCCTCTAAACAACATAGTTCTTGCAAACAGTCCTGAATGATAATAAAAAAACCATGTCTTTCTGAAGAACTATTTGGTACTATTCAAAACCATTTTATCTGTTGCTGCTCCAGATATCTGACAGCTGATTCAAACGAAACCAATGACAAACTATGAAGGTATTCAATGCATGGAACTGGCTGATGTGTTAAAATGCGGGAAATAATTCGGTATGTCTGTACAAAGTCCTCCAATGTAATCAGAAGCAGAGGGTTTTCCGGGGAAAAACTGTCCAGAAGGAGATGTTTTGGAAAGATAAGATTCCTCCTGCGACCACGGGGAAAGTCCAGCTGCGTGAGGCACCTGATGCGTGTAAAAATAACTAGACTGGTTGGACAGTAAATTAAAAGAGCAAGGAGTGGAGAGAGATAGTGGAACAGAGGCAGATGTTGTAAAAGAGGAGGTGGATTTCATCTGGTGATGATGCCGACGCTGTTCACTACCCATCCCGTAATAAGTTGCCTCTTGACTGGACGGGAGAAGTCTTTCAGCCCCGGAATTGACCGTGCTATAGTGATGCGAGCTCTGAGACAAAACCGATGCTGCGTAATTGTTGTGGTGAGCGCCGATGTATGGCGTCGCCGCTGAGTTCGGGTGAGGATGCTGTAGGGTCACGAATGGCGGAACGGGCCAATAAAATGAGCCTGCAAACGCCAGTCCTGTGGCCGTTGCGGAGGACAGCCGTGCGCCTCTCTTCATGGCCAGCTTGGCTCGGGACGCAGCTGCGGACCGGCGCCTGAGTTTACCGGTGGTGCCGCCTATAAACACATCATCACTTGACGGGTCCAGCATCCAGTAGTTGCCCTTCCCCGGGTCATCATAATGTCGCGGAACCTTAACAAAGCACTTGTTGAGGCTCAAGTTATGTCGGATGGAGTTCTGCCAGCCCTGTCTATTTTCTCTGTAGTATGGGAAGTTGCCCATTATGAACTCATAGATGCCGTTGAGGGTGAGCCGTCGCTCCGGGCTCTGGCGGATGGCCATCATGATAAGCGCGTTATAACTGAACGGCGGTTTCTCGGGTTTGCTCTTCTTTCCCTTTCCATCTGCTTCTTCTGAAATGATGTCTCTAACGTCGCCGGGCTCCATATCTTCTTTTTGTTTTGTGTCGTGTCTGGTCGCTTCGTTTCGCTCTCGAGACGGTTTTTCGGATCTCTCATCAAAAGCGGCATATTTTTCAGTATCTACCCCGGACTGATGAGAGCGCGCTGGCGTCTTTGCTGCACGGGTGCGCGGTGCGCCCGGCGCGGCGCCACAGTCATTCACCACCCGCTCGTGCCGGAGCAGCAAGCTGCTGATGCTGAAGGAGGACTTGTGAAAAAAACTCACGGGGGCTTTCATCTCCTCCATGTTTAACGATACAAAACACGCTTCTGAAACACTGCAAAAGTACTTGAAAGTTCAAGTTTAGACAAAGCGGCACCTGCGCTTCAGCAGAGACCACAGGAAATGTGCATTCATTCTTTAGAGAGTAATTGGGAGATCTGATAAGTTTCCCGCACGGCCAATCTCTCTGACTGATCAATGAACTCAAAGGCTCAATTATAACACTTCGGAAGCCCGTGAAACCCAAGCCTCTCACCTTAGACCGCCTCTTAGTTCCTGCCCTTCCCCTCTGTTTACACATTCATCTGGCTGAATGCCTGTCAAAAACGAGCGAGGCAAAAAAAGACGTTATGCTAAGGAGTACAGATACGACAACACTTGGAGATGTGAGTAAACAAACAGCTTAGGATAGACAAGAAGCCTAATCTCTTGAGAATGGCTCCGGCGCCATAGGGGACCGTTTCGCTCACCGACCTTGCAAGTGCTGTATAAAAGTAATGGCATTAGATGGCAATACTGTGGTACTGAATTGTTACCATATTCGTTTGAGATGGTTTTTATACGGTGCTTTATTGTCAGTGACATCATACAAACAATTTCATTTTACAATTATACTTTGCATCGCTTCAAAATAAACTGTCCTAATATAAAGTACAATTTTAACAACTAAAACCACTACACATAAGATAAAACAACAACACTGCAATATTTTAGAATAATACAACTAAATAAAAATTAAAAAATCAAAAGACTTAAAAGACTAAAGTTGAAATAAATGTAGTGACACTAAAAAGATACAGAAAGATACAGGCAAACTGGCAGGTAACAGATAACTGTTTTTATACAGTGGCATTCAGATATAATATCTAGATGTTAAATGTTAATAAACAGTCATATGTCTGCATGCAGTCCTCATTCACCAGAACACAGCAGTTCATTATGAATTTCAAGAAGCCTGTTTTCCCATGTAAGTGTTTTTAAACAATGAAATATAATTTCAGAGTCTCATACAGGAAACAAAATGGAATTTATGTCAGAATTTTGACCCAATCCTAATGAAAAAAAAAAGAATCCTTTTAGAATCCTGATCCTTTTAGAATCAAATAACATTCTGACTAAACTTATTTTTAAAGAATCCCATTTTGGTTTATTTATTATTTTCTTAAAGGATACCATTTAAGCCTGTCCAAATTAGATACAAATTAACATTTATGACATCATATATGACAGAACGTTCAATAATCATGGGACTCACATGAGGCTTACAAAGTTTTTTGTGACTACACATCCTATTAGAGAAGTGCACACACACAGACAGAACTGAGACAAAAATAAACATGTTTAATTCCTTTAATGTGCAACCACAATAGACTATTCACATTTACCCAGTGCAACATACACAAAACAATCCAAAACAAAAATGCTTTGGAAAAGGTAAGTCAGCCATTTCTTAACTGGTCTCTTAGTTTTGGTAGTGCAGAGTATAAATATTTCCCTGGACATTCAGTTTTGGCCACATCTCTGTGTCCCACAAGTACAAAATTGGGCAGCACATGTCCGTAAAGCTGTCCAACATGCAGCAGTCTCTGCAAAGCAGACAGTGATGCAGGGGTGGGTGATTCATCTGCAGATGAAATCAGAAAACACCATTACAACAAGATAAATAGAGTGTAACCACAGAATAATACAATATATAGGATAAAAATAAAAGTGTTAATGGTGTTCTCACCATTGAAGTTTCCCATGAAGGCGATGCCAACAGAATCAAAGTTGTGTTCTTTTGCGTGGGCCCCTACAATTCCCCATCCACGGCCCTCATACACCGTCCCATCTCCAGAGATCAGAAAGCTGAAGACAGACAGACAGGCTATATATATATAGCTGTTTGTATTGCTTTGCTTATTTCAGTAAAATATTTATTTTGTCTTTCACTTAAATAAAATGCAATTAAACACTTTACATCACTGTGTCCATGTCATAAATTTCTCACAAGAAAGTGTTCCTGGACGAACTAATGTTGATCCAGAAACACATTTTGGCAAACAACACTGTGACTATGATTTTACCAAGTAAGATGTGTTTCTGGATTAACATCTTTTGTTGGTCCTGGAACAACATTCCTTCAAAGATACATATACCAAACCCTAACCGAAACTCAAGAACAGTAGTTTTCTTTAGCACCTAACATTATAAAACGTGGAGATTTATCTCACTTGTAACCGATATCGTCAAATCCCCGCTCCTCCATATGCATGTTCTGAATGTGCGTGAGCTGAGCGACACTTTCACGCGGCTGGACGCAGAATAAGAGCGCGGTGTGGTGCACGATCACTTTCTGCGCTGGACGCTTCATTTCTGTCCTGACCCGAGGATCCACAGCCTTCCAGCCACAACGAGAGATAATATGTCCTGCGAAACAACAGCCTGTTCAGATCAGCCCCATTTAATAACAAAGAGTTACTGTGTGTGCTTGATCTTCGGTCTCACCTGCGTTGGCGTTTCTATTTTGCCCAGACGTACGTGCGTCCATATCAGTGACTCATGCGAAACTGACAACTTTTTAGTACCGATGAGAATAAATATTTTAGATTGCAACATGGTCAAATGACTCAACTTTGATTGACAGAAAAGGAGCGGAACAAACGTGTTCACGAGCTTCCGCGTACTTTCCTCGCGTTCGTAAACTCCCAGCGTCTGCACGAGTGTGGACAAATATGATGAAAACACGCTGAACACGCCTATTACAGAGCATAATGGAAATGCCGCTATGAAGAGAAGATTGTAAAGCCATTGCAAAAATAACAGAAATTACTGGTTGGTGAGTTTGGCAGTCCATAGTTACCACAAAAGACATGCAGTTACTTTTTTTAAAATCCGTACTGTAGATACATAGTGCACTTAGCACAACATTAATATGTACTAATTATTAGTTAGCACTGGATTGCAAAATATTTAAGGACGTGAAGCATCTGCAAATTGATTCTAGCTTTTCTCTGAACTGACTGGTGTATTTAAACAAGCTGGTGTATTTTTTTTCCAAGTTCACACAGCTGTAACGCTTCCCACAAAAAGTACGCGCATCAATCTAATTAAATGTACGTGCTCAGAAATTAAACAAGTCTGCAGCTTAACAGAATATTATTGTTCCTTTAATGTTACACTAGCGTTTGGCAACAGTGTCCAAATACTTAATTTTAAAAAGGTTTATCTCTTGTTTAATCATTTAAAACCTAGCCAACGACGTTTACATTTTAAATTTAAAGCTATTTAAACTTACATTTTGTTATCTAATGCAACTACTTTAAAGTATCTTTAAGTGTTCAAATGCTTTTTAATGCCTCTGTTACTTTTTAATGCCTCACAATCCAACGTGCATAAGCTTAAAGCCAGCAAATTTTATACAAATAAACAACTCCTTTCTTTTTTTTATTACAAAGTTACGAAAATTTCACTATTTGAAAATACAATAGCCAACTATAAACATACCAGGAAGAATATACAAATACCTGCTTGTATTTGTTGTTTCCAAATCTTTTAAAAGGATAAGCAAAACATAAAAAAAAAAAACATTCACAAACGCATTAGAAACAGTTGGGTCACTGATACATCAGACGGTAAATGTGATATTTATGTCTAAATGGAGAATTAATGTTCTGGAATAGAACAACTGTGGCACAGGACCCCACATCTGCCTCATCCTTTAACATCAGCTCTCTGCTCTCATTTGCAGCTGATTTATCTTTCTTATTCTGTCCATCTGTGGCCACAGTGTGGAGCCGTGCAGACATAGTAAAGCCTCATGGCATCCTATAAAGCGGAATAAAGACAGGACATGATAAATATAAGTCTGCTAAACTACATGTCACATATGATATTGCTCAACTGATGATCTTGAAGAGGAGCCATATTTTAAATTAGCATACTGTTATAGGGGTTGCTACTCGAAACATGGCTAGTTATTTATTAATGCACATATTACTCTCTATCTTAAACCGTTTTAGTAACCACAAAATTTACTTTACACTTTTAAAATATTTACACATTTTTATACTTTCTTACAAATCATGAATTTGAAAAAAATGAAATATTACTATATTTATATTAGGAGACACAGAAGTGGTATGTCACTGTGGCTAAAAAGCAGCAGTTAAAAGTGATTGTGCTTGTTACTACCTCAGCTTTCATGCTGTGAGACTGGAAGAACACCGCCTCCTTGTGACCACACCTTAAAAGATTATATAAAACACAATTTAACGTGCGCTTCTAGGGATTACATCGCACAACAATAATATATAAACTAATATTAATGTTAGTAGGACTACTACTGCTACAACAACAACTACTACTACTAATGATAATAATAAGCCAACCATATTGTGTTTTTTTTTGTTTTGAACATAGCCAACAACATAACATTAATAATATTTATTAATTTGTTTCTTAATAATAACCATCTAAATACTAAACACTATAATATTATTAAAACACTTTCAGCATTAAGTACAAACACATATTTTACCAATACAACTGCAATATACTTTTAAAATACATTTTAATAAAATGACAAGTTAACTATAATGTGACTTAATTACAAAAATAAATTGAAGTATGTTTTACAATGCTCTCTGTTACACTGACAAAGATATTTAACACTCACTTGGGGCATGGATGGTCTTCTGTCCTGGGCAATGTTGGATCCTGGGCAATATCTGCAATAATCTGGGTCAGTTCACTGGAAGAGATGGTGGAACATAGACTTCAAATATGTTTTGTGTAGAATTTTGTTGTGCAAGTTTTCTTAGAACAATGAACATTTCATAACTTAATCCAGTTAGGATTCATCTTTGTAAGATTTACTTAATTTACTTACACTGCAGATAAAAGTTTTACCTTACTAAATTGTTTCTCGTGATCTTAAGACTGAAGCTGTTTGGATCAAATGTTGGAAATAATTTTTGTAGGCACATTTATAATTGCTCATTAATATCTGTCATTAGAATTTTTTTTAAGTTTTTGAAATTGATGATTTTGACCAAATAATCTAGGAAAAGCAGCCAATCAGAGCCTACAATAGATGAGAACTCTCAATACCATTTAAAAAGCATGTCAGAGTGATGGTCACAAAACAGGTGATAAAACGCAAAAAAAAAAAAATTGCACATTTCTTTAAAATATAGCAGTTTAATTTAAGTTTTTAATTTGAACTTTCTTTGGTTACAACATAATTCCTTAGGTTACATTTGTGTTTGATTTTATAGTTTTGATGAGTTTACCATCATTTTGATGAGTTTACCACCAAAATATAAACAAAGAATGACCAAGTGAATTAGCAAAGTATAAACTTTTGAGTGATAGTGTATGTATAATCCATATTCTAATCACTACAGCTCACAAATTTCTCTACTTGCTTAAATGAGACTGAACCTGCACCTTTTGTCTTGTGTTACCACAAGCACATCATTCTTTTCCATCCACTCATGTCTATGTTCAATCAAACATCTATCAAATACTCACTCAACCTCGTGGGTGATTTTGTTCACGTAAATGCAGCTGTTGTCAGCTTCCTGTTGATAGTCACAGTTTCTGCACTGAAAACACACAATCATAAGTTGTTTATTGTCTTTTGAATAGTTTAACTCTTTGAAGTTCTACTATCTACTAACTATCTGTAAACACAAATCATATGGCTTATTTAAACAGCTCTTACTAGCCTTGGTTAAAACTCTAACTATAATGATGCACTATGATTCAACATTACACACAAGGTCAATTCAACACTGACATGCACAAACTTACAGCGTAGAGCAGAACGCGGTTCTCTTTATCTTCTTTAGGATACAGCATGTTATTACTAAAAGACAAACAAACGTTCATATGAGATTTTCAACTGCTTTAAACACACATTATCTCATCACATAAGACACGAGTCTGTAATGCACTGTTAAAATGAACTAAATAAACCATAAACTCACCACTCCTGACAAAACCTAATGCCTACAAACCCAGGCTCATAGTTACCACCGTCTAAATCCATCTTAAAGTGAGTCTATATCTCTTTTAATGTCTTTACAGTTGATAACAAAGACAAACCGTCTCCTCATCTGCCGAAGACTGGAAACAGAGCGCCGCGCGTATGTGTGAGTTTCTCTTTTTGTTCTTCTGGTGGTTTATGGTGGTTGACAAGCCAGCAGAAAGGTGCATTACCGCCACCATCTGGACAGTTAGTGTGAAGCGTTACCAGAGACAAAAAGTATGTTTGAATTCTTTCAGCCAAACTGGTTGTTTTAGGCGAGTCGGACAAAATTCTGTATTATCTTCCCCGACCTGGAGCACAAAGAAGATTTTGTAATGTAAAGTTAATTCTACGTTTAATTTCTGTACAAACCATTCTCATTCTTCTTTGTATGCGTTGTAATATTACTTACTGTATTGTCCCTACCTGACCACATAATGTTCACAATTCCGTTTCATGTTTCCCTATTCTAAATAATGACTGTTTTAGACAAGAATGTCCAATTTATAGACGAGTTATTATGGTATCTTCTTTCCTTTTGTTAATTACAATTCTTCCCAACTAAATTCTTCTACCAACTCTGTTTCCTTTTTCTTTGCTTTTTTATTCACGTTTTAATTATTCCTTTTACTCCATCCTTACACATCAATATTTGAATGTCTACATCTGAGTGATCAACTGCTCACTGCTTAATGAATTATTGCATCAGCTATTTAATAACCATCTACCCCCACATGTGCAGGTACCCATAACAATGCTACTGATTTTAAACAGTTTTAAAGGAACACATATATCAGATCTTGCCTACTTGATAATACTTTAAGTGAATCAGAGCATATTACAACATTTTTTGGTTTTACTTCCTCAACCCAAGGAGAAGCTAGAATTATAGCTACTAGTTCTGTAGTGAACACTGATAAAGCATTTGTTATTTTTTCTTTATGCTTAATATTGAGGCTTGTAACAAATAAAGCTGCAGCTGCATTACCTAAAATAGGATCTTTAGAACCATCTGTACATATCTGAAGTTCTGATAATAAAGACATTTCTCCCCTCTTCACCTACAATGCAGGTACTGAGGAAGACCTGAACTGCTACATATTCTAAATGACTGTACCTGCACTGCCTCAACTTCTTTAAGTAATGCTGTTCTTTAAATAATGTTTAAGTAAGTAAGTAATGATGCTAAACTATACGCTTTCGTAGTCTATTGCAGACCTAACCAATGCACAGTGTATTGTTTTTTAGAAAACTCGATTTGCACCCCATTCTACTCCTGCTAAACACATGAAATAGTTTTTTTTTATATATGAATTCATAGAAGATATAAATTTTTTGTAGTTTATAAATAACTACAAACCAACATTTGGTGTATCAATTCAGCTAGCTCAGTGATTTTTACCCATTCTGTCATGTAGAATGAACGTCAAAAGTTTATTAGATGAACGTCAAAGTTTATTAGATGTTTAGATATTTCTAGAACAAAACACACTGCTCCAGCTGTATATGGCATGTAGTGTGTGTGTGTGTGTGTGTGTGTGTGTGTGTGTGTGTGTGTTTACAACAACCAAAGTAATATACGACGCTGACTGTAGTTTTATACTTTACCATAAGGTGGCGACAAAACCCAAATATACTAGAAAAACATGTCTATAAATGAAAGAAATTGAACTTTTGTACACCAGCCTGTTCTCCATCTGTGAGGACACACACACAAACACGCACACACACACGCTTTTTTTACACTGTGGTGAGGTGATGATATTTGCTAAACCCCACCTTTAACCCCCAACCATTAACCTACCACCACATTATTAGCTTTAAACCTAAATATGATTTTGCCTATTTATAAGCATTTCAAATAATTAAAATAAACACTTTTAATGTCCACACAAGTCAGATTTAAAATACTTTTCTATTTTAGGAAAGGAGAGCAACTCACACAAATACATCTTTAACATTAGTTTGAATAATAAAACATTTTTTAGGTATTACACTAATATATGTACAAGAACTCACTGTCATTTTACAATGAGCTGTTAGGAAAAAAGCAGCAAAGATACCCACAACATCTGATGCAGAACCCCCACCGATAACAAATTAGTGGTACATATTCTGGAACTATGGCATGCAGTCGCATATGATCTGACTTTTCTGCTGTGCTGCTGTTGTCAAACACAATTCATGCCACATTTAAGAGGATTCTGGAGTTAAACTATTAGGACAAATTGAAAACATGGTGAAATAGTCTGAGTAAACAGTCTTATATAAACCAGGAACATCCTTTCAAAGTCCATTATAGCAGAAGTCCATGCAGACCCCCAGAGAGACCCAGAACTAATTCATTTTCCCTTTAGAAATGATAAAACAAGAAAACGATGTGTATTAGCATAGCAAACAAAATTCAAGGACAGAATTATGTGGACACATAAAAATGTGCTAATAAGAACCAAAGTATTTGATCATTTTCTGGCTTTAAAATATTAGTGAAATGTGTTCATAGTTATTGTGATGAACTATACCAGTCGTCACTATGTTTAAACCTGTGTGAACTTCAGAGGAACTAACATAAGCCCACTTTAAACACTGGGACCAGTTCTACAATCAAACAGCTCTAGTATCATTCGTTTTCAGATGCCACTTTCATATTTTATATAGCCGTTATATATTGTTGTCTAATGACATTCAGACAAAAATTCGTATACCTTTTTCCGTCTTTTCTTTTTTCCAGATTTCAGCTTCTTTGCACTTTTCAGAATGGCACTGAAAGTTTCTGTGGACATGCGTGTTGAAACTTGGATTTTAATTGGCGACTGCTTTGCTGTTACAAAAGTGGCAAAAAAAGTTAACAATTTTATTGTACCAACACTAACATTCTCTACCAAGCATTTAAAGAAGATATTGCTTGTAGTGCTGAATTTAAGTATTTGCTGTATTTAAGTAACTTTGATGTTTAAGAAACACTAGAATATTCTATTGCAGTACATTGAATGTAACCACCTGCAGGCTTGTTGCTTACTTCCTTTCAGGGGCCAGAATATCCAGACAAAAAACACCTTCATACTGTGTCTTAATTTACATTAGAACGGTCAGGAATTCAAATAAATCTTTTGAAGGTCCTGATATAAATTCCTTTAAACAAGGGCTGCCTGCATAGCAAGCAGGATTTCACACCCTATTTTGTTATTTAAGGGTGTGAAGCAGGTGTATAAAAATGCATGAGTGCATCTTTCACATAATTCCAGACATTTTTTCCACAATATGTTACAATACAAATCTAATAATATGATGTGCACAGAAGAGGAGGAAAGATTTCAAGCATATATAAATACATTAAAGGTCCTTAGTTTTCCATCAAAATAAAATGAGATGAAACATATTTGATATACATATTAAAATATACATATTTTAATAGGATTAACATATTTACAATTAGAAATATTCTTTAATAAACTATTCAGTGAGAAGATGTAAGTAAAAATCGTTTTAAGTATTTAACTTGCAGATACCAAGTTTTGCTGAAAAAAAGCACTGTTATAATTCTGAGGCCTTATGAAATGTGTATCTGAAAAGAATTTGTAATACATGAAGTATTTATACAACAATTTGTTATATACTGTGGACACTATGAATGCTGTGCCCTTTGTCCACCAAATTTTATGAACTGGTTCAGGTGAAATTCTCAGTTATTCTTAGAGAAGGTTGATTAAACATGATTAAACGTGATTTTATTATGTTCAGCATTAAGATTCCTGACTCAGATCTGTATGAAGCAAATAGTAAATGCTTGCATGTATGCCAATGCATTGAGGCATTACGTTATACACTTAAAACAGCATAAAATCATTCACTTTTTCTGTTTAATCGAATATGACACGATGTCATCTTATTGATGGATATATATGTATCAACATGTTTTCACAGCTTTGGGAAACTATTGTAACTACATTATGGCCAGGAAATGATTACGCACACTTGCTTTGGTCTGAATTTGGACCACATATGGCTAATTATAGACCACAAAGTCCTTCT
>JAZGTK010016092.1:0-12890 GCA_036877625.1 Ambastaia sidthimunki
CTCTTTTTGTTTGCTGCAGGGAGGCCATGGAATGGTTTCCAATGTTTTCCAATTTCTACAAATAAATAGCTTTGGTTATATTGCTAATTGCCTTTTGTCTAAAAGAGTTTGAAACTTAAATGAATGCATGTCAGATATTTTTCATGTTAGTTTTGTCTCCTGTTTCTTTTGTGTCTGCTTGCAGCTGGTACAGCAGTTTACTTGACAAGTTCCTGATACTGCTCAGACCTCAAAAACCGACCAAATGAGTCTTTCTCCATCAGGGTGTAAATCCGGCTCTGAGCCAGCTCGAAGGCAGCGGGAGAAAGATCCACCAGGTTCCTCAGAGTCACATCTTTGGTGAAGTGGTCGATGTTTACCTGAAAGTACAGATTAAACGCACACATTAAATGTTCTGCATGCTACTTAATGAGTACAAAACACATTATGACAGTGTAGGAAAACGCTAGGGGGTCTTTAGAGCTGTCAATCTTTCAGACTACCTGGTGTGCAAAGAGCACAAAGGAGAATATTAAAGCCAGTTAGACAGAAAGGGCATATGTACTGTAGATATGTACTGCTTATATTTTAATTGGCCAGAATTTACATCAAACACATCATTGTAGTAGGGAAACATAAGCAGTTATAAAGCCCCCATTTACATAAAGTTGTAACACCTTGTTCACTCTTGTGAGAGCTCAAGATGCATTTAAAATAAATTATCATCAAACACTTTTTAACAATATGCCTAATATTTATTTTGGACGCAGTTAAACTTGTTTTCTTGATTTCTTAAGCAGTACCTAAAAAGCAGAACTTTTTATGTACCTCCTTATTGCTCAGATGTTACTATTTGAGCAGTAAAGAGGTAATGTGGGGCTCTTTAATAACCTTTCTCTTTGTTCATAAGGTCATTGTGTTTTAATCAAAGTCAATTTCCTTTAAAACCCTGCAGATATTTTATCACTGATAAGTCTTGTTATAGCTCCTTGAGGACCTTTGGAGGGGAGAACGTGAGCCTCAGCATGTATGCACTGATATAAAAACAAACACTTTTAAACCTATTTTTACAGAACACAAGCAAGGGGTTGAGAGAGAACTGTTTCCTTCCACCTCTGATACACGCAGTTAAAAAATCTTTGACAAAACACACAAACCTCTTTAGGTCCACCCGTCTGAATGAAGTCCTCATAAATCTTCTTGGCTTTGGTGGCCATTTTCAGGGGGGACTTGGTCTTTTTGAAATCCCCACAGGCTTCCCAGAACTCAATATTTTCATCACTGAACTCAGATCTCAGGAAGCTCTTGAAGGTGGTCAGGCCATCTATGGAGGAAAAAAAAGATGTGGAAAAGCCATTAGAGAGACTGAGTGTGCAGCTTTGTGTGTTCTTTTTGAAGTAATGTGCTGGACACATGCTTCTGCTGTAGACCCCTGTCCCACCAGCTCTTAAAATCATTATCCAGACATTAATGCTGCCCGTGCATGGGGCACGCGACCCTTATGCAATCTCTCTTGAGTCCACATTGTAAAATAACATGCAGTGGCACCTGCTTTAGTTCTGTACATTACAAGGAGACATTCTTGTAATTACTGGCTTATTCAAAACTCTGTCTAGCAATTATTTGTGTGTGCTAAATGTGTTCCAAACAAAGCACACACTGCACTGTATAGAGTTCTCAACAGCAGTTATATAAGGGGTGTTTTAGCATCAAAACAACAGAGAGCTGTTTTATTTGAATTGAAGAACCTACTGCACTCTGTGTGTGTGTGTGTGTGTGTGTGCGTGTGTGTGCGTGTGCGTGTGTGTGTTTACAAACACAGACAAACATATACAATGAAATATGGGCTGATAAATTAGGTTTATACTGCAAACAATTCCCTCTAAAATGAATTAACAATTAGGCAAATCATTACAATTAAACATAACTGTCTGGCTCTGAAAACAACTAATTAAACGAGGTTTGTTTTACATGGAATACAGAACAACATAATTAACTTCTAACAAGGGCCTTATGTTTAGACATCGTTTTAACTATAATGTTTGTTTGTTTTTGTTTGTTTGTTTCAGACGTTTCTGAAGAACTAATAAGAAATAAGTCAGGAAATCAGTTTATACAGTCTTGAAATGATAAAGAAATTGTTGGTTTGTTAGTGTCAAAGTAATGTTTAATAATGTTTCATAAGTCACAGCAGACAGGGTCATTTAATTTATCTTGTCACATTACTCAGAGAAACTATAATCTATAATATTAAAGATTTTTTATTCAGATAAAATCAAAGGTGACTTCAATTAATTTTTAAGGATCTGGATAACATAACCAGATTTAGCCAAAAATACACTGTTAATTCAATAATTCAATTTAATTTATGGTAAAAGAATTAGTGTATATTTATATCTTTACCAAACGTTACCCTGGGTGTGTGCAAGGATCTGGGTGTGTGGGTGGGTGTGTGAATGCAGAGTTTTGGCTATAGTCATGAGGGCCAACATTTTCAAAATGCCCTTACTAATATAGTGAAACTTTTCTTTTTAATAAAAAATTGTCCAACCAAATTTTCCTCTACTATTCAAAGGTTACCCTGGGTGTGTTTCAGTGGTAAAAGAGATTTATCTATCTTTTTATGCATCTAAACTACTGTTATATAAACATTCTGTCAGCATCTAAAGGTTAATCTGACTCAAAGTTGCACTGAAATTAAGTGCATCAGTGTAACTTCATAGATTTCTGTGGGCTTCCCAGCCAGCACTTCTAAACAAAGTATTAAATGTGTTTTTACAGAGCCAGCTGATAAACGAAACCTCCCAATCAGCGGTCATGCTTGAAATAACCTTTGGGATGCAAAATGCAACCAAAAAGCCATTGAGATAAACGTCATACTCACAGCTGTTGGACAGGACCTTATCGAGGGACTCGCGCCACTGAGCTGCCTCTTCGGGTGTGGGTCTGATCAAAACAAACAAGTTCTTCATTTAGTTTTCTAAACCAGACACCAGAGCCAATGTGTTTTTTCCATGAACAACCTTTGCTGTTGATTAAGATCTATTATGAGTTCGGTGACCTCATGATGATGAGGTAAATTTTGAGGTAGACATTTGGCTCAGTGTGGCATTTGAGCGTCATCCAGCAATGTGAGGGGGAACTCATTATCTTAACCGCCAACTTAACCACAAACAAAAATTACAGATGATGGAGCTTATGCCAGCAAAACAGGGTGTTTTACCATGTTTATTCATTGTGCATTTATATTTATTTTACTGGTTAATTTAAATAGGGACAGTACATGATCCCAGTCAAAGAACTGAAAAATATGCATTGTGCACAGTTTCCTACAGGAAGGCTTTTCTTTAAAGACAGAGACAACAATTCGAAACTTTTATGTCACCCTTGTGAAATTCACAAATTGTTATTGACACACAAAATGTAAATGAACCTCTATCGTCTTGTCTATAAATATTGTATTTCGCTAATTCAAGTTCTTACACAAGTTTTTCAATCTAATATAATTACTGATGTGAAGTCACAACTGTATTTAATCTACAGTGTTGAACCCTTCAACTGAACCCTTATCTTTAATGTAAGTGTTCTGGCTCTTGCATAAGTTTTTATGTAACCTAGAGGAAGCTGTAATGGTGTGTAAATGTTTTCTACAGTCAATTTGGACACAGTTTTCATAATAAACAATCCACTTTTCTCTAACAGGATGTACAATATCATTTTTTCTGATTTCAATCCATTATCTTACCAGCTTTTTATCGTCATTCACAGGGTCCACAATGAACTTTCTCCTCACCTTCTTAGGCGCGTGAATCGTGAGTAATAATAAACAGTTCTTAGCAGCCATGAAACTGCACGTATGATATTGGATGTAGCTGCTTTTTGCATATTTATGGGAAAAACATACAAGATCACACAGTCTCTATATCCTGGAAAAACTGCACCTGTTATAAAACCTTTCAGCCTCAATGGGATTTTGTTGCTCATATTTTCATTTTGGTGGATTAATGTGCTGGATATTCCACATATGTGTTGCCACATGCTTCAGGCATACTAAATTAACTTCAGAAGATAACATTTCCAGTGAGGTAATGGTCTTTGAATCATGCATGTCAGCTCAAGTGCAAGGATCAGGCTTTTGTTCTTACAGTTTGATTTGAATTGCATATTGTTGGCGGTCCCTAATAAAGCTAATGGTCATCTGGAAAATGACCAGTTTTCCAGTTACGTGACGAATTGGTAAGTTTTATTCACTTGCCAAAACCAATTTTGGACTCACTTTTAGAGCAGTATAATGATGGCCATGAACCAAATTCACATATTGATAACTTTATCTCACGTTTGTTTTTAGTATATTTTTATGCAGAATCTTGCACTATTAATTTTAGTGCATAAAATAAAAGAAACATAAAATAGAATAACTTGAAAAACTAAACATGTTTAAATTTCCATCACTGATTAAGACGATTCACATTTTGAAGAGTGCCTGATGAATTTGCAAACCAAAAAAACCTTTGTAGCTGAAAACGTTAAGATCTATTTTGAAACTTGTTTAATTAAAGATCTTTTTTGTTTTGTTTTAACAGATGTGCTTTGTATTTAGTTTTTAAACTGGAGTCATCATCAGTGAGAGAGAGAGAAAAGAAAAAACAAGAGCCAGAGGAAAAGTAAAGGAAGCCAAGAGGAACTCACTTCTGAAGCTTCTCTGGTTTCTTCTCAGGCTTTTCTTGATAGGGGATGATGAGGTCAATGGAATTCTCTGGCTTCTGAAGCAAAGTTCCCAATTTAGTCTTAATCTCCTTAGCCCTGAAGACAGTACCAAAATGATTCACATGTCCATGAATGCTTTCAATTAACAAAAATAAGCAATTATCATCATGCCTGAACAATAAGGACACATTTTATACCTCCAAATTTCAGCCTAGCATCATCTATATCTTTTTCAGAAGACACATACTGAATGATCATTTGGTCTGTTTTGGTTTTGTCTTGGTTTCTATTACACTTATTTTTCACCGATCTCTCTTGCTGTCATTAGCACCGTATTTACTACGGTTTGGCCACTGAAACAGCAAAATATTTTCTCCTCAACCAGTGAAACTAATGAACGTAAAGGTGTTCAGATGACCTTCTAACCATAAAACTGTCCCATCTAAGATACACAAAACACAAATCCCCAGCAGATGACTGCGGATGCATGACGTCAGAAAAAAAAGTGATCTGTTGGGGTTTGGTGGACAGTTTATCCTGCTGTGACACATAACAGATCTATTGCTCAAAATCTGCTAAAAAAACAACTGACGTCAATTCACACACTGACCAGATTTTACAATGAAAATTTTATGGACATTATCCATACAAACGTTCTTAAAACTGTAGGCTATTGATGAAGATCAAATAGACTTGCAGGCCCTTTGCAAGTGAATCTACATCCAAAGCTTAAGACTGGGCTAAAAACAGTGAAGATCATATGTTTGCACAGTGAAGCAGCCAACAGCACAAAACCTTTGATCACAATATAAGCAATGTTCTTTGCCTACAAATTTGTTTACAGATTTTTTGTTCTAAATCTCATGAACAGTGAGGCAAACAAAGCTGTAAGTGATTTGTCTGTTGTTACATTTTATGGGCCTGTTATTTGATTATTGTCTTCAGAGACAAGATTAGAAAAAACTTAAAGTAGAAAAAGTAGAAAATTCTAAACAACAACTGCTGTTCAGTCTACTGGGACAATAACTATTGTAAAAATTTAAATAGGGATATCATGCCTAAAACAAACCATTAGTTTTTTTAAAATAAACTTTTCTTTTGGAATGGGAAAGCACCTTTTTTGTACCCAGAAGACAACACAGCTGTCTTAAAAATGAATCACGTTTCTATTTGTCACATAGAATTATCAATACCTGTCAAAATGGATAAATCTCAAAAGCCATAACTACTTTCACAAATTCCCTCAGTTATACACCCAACTACAGAAATATGGTGCATTTAGTATAACCTATAATACTAATTTTTACTATACTTACCTTTCCAGACATGTCTGGGGCAGGGCAGCTAATCCCTTACACATGTTCTGAGCGGTTTAGTTTAGGTTCGGCAAGTTAGTCCACCAGCATGAGTTGTTTTCTCTTTGCTCTTTTAGAATTTGTCTTCCTGCACCCCTCTGTTATATGGAGGAAGTCTACTGGCCCAAAGCCAAGATATCCAGAGCCAATCAAGTTCTTTCTTGCAATTACAATGGAAGCTGAGGGAGCTCTGGAGACAATCAACACCAGAAAAAAAACATCTGAAACCCGCCAAAGCACAGAAAGATCAGAACACACTGCATTAGCTCTATATCCATATTAACTCAAAGAAAATTGAATTAGCATTATAAAAACATGAAAAGCTGTTTTATATAATGCATTTCTACAACAAACATTAGTTCTTTGTTAACTTATAAAGACTCAGATATACTGTAAGTGTTCTAATGCATTTTAGGTTCCGTAGTCAGTAAAGTCGACATCTATAAACTAATGCTTTCTGTATTTGTATCTGTATCTGTGTTTTTGGTGAAAATGTTAAACATTTACAGTCTTTATCAGTATTAAAACAAGGTAACTGGTGGAAGTTCCTATATTTTATACAAATACAAAAAAATAAAAATTAAAAATGTACAGCAACAAAAATGATAAATATATATTTATTGTTTATTTACTAAAATCAATATACTATATATACAATATATAGATGTTTTACCTATTTTAAAGTTTAAAATAAAGGGACTTATAAAATGTGGCTTTAAAATAGATTTGATAAACCATACTGCACAAAACATGTTTAACATTATGCTGTGTAAAGTAGATAACAAGCATGGAAAATTTATACACAATATTGTCTTTTCTGTAGACAACAAAATAAACCCCAAGTTACATACATTCCCTAGAACATTCTTTGCACTGTAAAATAATAGTAATAATAAATACAAGATGCAAAGGAAAAAATAAATAAAGGAAATCAATTATAATCAAAGGTGGACTCAAGCTTTTCTTTTCAAGTCTAGATAAAACATATGAACTAATGCTTGCATTATTAATACAGTTTTGTTTTTAGTTTTATTTCTGCCTAGCATAACACATCCATTTTTTGGTACAAAATATAAATAATGTATTATACAAACATATACAGTACAAGTGCATTACATAAAATAAAACAAAGTCATAGTTAAAAATTAATGTCATTATTCAGACTATGGTGGATAAGGCAAAAGTAGCCTCAGGTAATTAATGTCACTGTGGAATAACATGTTTGAGTTGGTAGCAGTATTCACAGCTGTGACGTGGACCAGTTAGTAGGAGAAGGGTTTGTATGCTTAAAGCACACATGTTAGGGAAAGAACTTGTGGTCTTATTATACCATTACAGGTGTTCCACTTTCCACTGGCTAAGTGCATTGGACTCAGAAAATGAGAGTGTTTTCTATTCTGTCAGGCCCTGGTACAGGCAAATGAGCTCTCACCAGTGCAGAATGCAGAGAAAAGGCAAACCAGGTTTTATTCTGTAGTAATAAACATGTTGGTCAATGTGATTTTCCCCATAGAAAATGGTACTTCTAGTCACGTTATTGCCAAGCCAGAAGTATACAGCACATACAATAAAAGGAAAATCCATTTGAGTGGAGCGGATATTATTAAGTGTGTTGTAGATCTTAAATTACAGTAAAATAACTAGTACCTGTCAAACTTTAGCTACGCACATTGCAACATATGATACAGTATAGCAGTAGAACCTAAAGTTCATTGAGTACAGTGTGAGTCTATACACATTGATCCAGTTATTTTGGTGGTTTAGAGCCATCCAAAACATCTGGGTTTTTAGAAAGAAAATGGGTATTTTTCGGGTAATCATTTCATATACGGACTCTCTTCCTGCCCAAAGCCCATATCAAAATGTCAAATTGCTGTGTATGTTCGGAAACCATTTATGTCCAATGATTGGGCATGTTTAGAACAATTACCCTTGCCCTGAGCAAAATAAAACAGGTCTTAACCTATAAGAAATGCAGGTCAAAGGTCAAAGCAAAGTTTTTGATGGGCCATAAATGTATGCAAACCCCATTATCACCTAATCATATGTTAATTTTTCCAGTGCAAACATTTTGTTTAGACTCACAGTTATTGCTTTGAAAAGTTATTTCCTTAAAAATCAACCAGTGTTTTAGGAACTAGTGTTCAATGGTTGTATGACTATGGCAATATAATCAAACCCATTCCTGTTACATAATCATTGTAACATCGCCTTTGGTGTACCCCTGAGCAAAGAAACCTCAAACAAATGTGAACCATGATAGTCTAAATATGATTGAATTCATTGTTATACGGGTCATATCAGGAGGAATCAGATTGTCCCTGATCTTTTGATGTAAAGAGCTCATTGTAACTTTCAAAACTCTAAATTCCTTCTGTGGTGAAACAAGACGACTGATTACAATTAGCCTTTTTTCAATTTTGCATTTCTGCAACTTTCTGATGTCAGATAAATCAATACACTTAAATTAATGACTGTCCACATCAATTTAGCCTATTCTGTGCTCTTATTATCTCTGAACTGAGTTTGATATATTATATATTATTCCTATAAACATCAAATAACTAATGATAAGAGCGAAGTGTGGGAAAGTCTGCCAAACTTTGTGCTGTTTCTGGCTTTGCATGTCCTTCCAAAGGACCCATGTGTGAGGAAAGAGCAGATAACATTTATTTTTAACAAAGTCACTGATCTTAAAGGAGAAGTTTACCCAAAAATGAAAATTCATATACTCACATTTATGCCATATTTGATGTTACTGAAATACCATCATTGTTTGTGTTCAGCTGTAGAATGAAAGTCATATATATCTGGGACAGATTGAGGGTGAGGGGATGATGAGATAATTTTCAATTTTAGCGTGGCATAAAACACTAAATAATTAGAAACATGCATGTCTTTGTCTTAACTATCAATATAAGTGAACTTCAGAGGAACGTACATTTATAATAAATTAATGTTACAACCCCATTCATATTATAGTTGAGCCCTAACTCTAAATTCTCTAAGACATCACTATCATAAAAAACAGTGGCCTGAACTAGGTAGCAGATATTTTACGGCAGTCCATGTCCATTATCAGCTGTTTTGTAAAGCTGTCAGCTCAGGGTCTGTGATGCCATTACAAATGAACAGGATGCTGTGAAACAAGGCCAAGTAATGAAGCTGCGTTTGTCACGCTGTGCACGCTGAGTGTACTTGGCTACCAGCTAAGATCACAGGTGTTGAGTGTTACCTTGAAAGCTTTATAGGGCTGTAAACATCACAAAGGCAGGTGTCAGATTTTCAATGGTTCACATGAATTCAGGTTATTATATACTTGAAAGTTGTAGGTGAGCGACATCGTATTACAACTGGAAAGTAAATCAGGGAGAAAATTTTATGTAGCCAGGTTTTTTAAACAACACTGGTTACATTTATGCATTTGGCAGAATTGTTTATCAAAACACATTCAAGGAAGACATTTTATTGCAATCTGTGGGAACTGAACCCATGACTTTGGTGTTGCTAGCACCATACACTACCAGTTAAGCTAAAGGAAGATAGGTTAGTGATGGACAACTCAGTCTTAAAATACTGATAATTTCGATACTGATATTGTACAAATTAATACTAAATAATGACAGATGCAGTATTATATATAAAAAATATGTGTATATAACTTTTATAATAGGTATATGTGATTTTTGCAGTTGGAAAGTTAACAGATGAATTGTGTTCTGTAAGTAAAGTAAAAGAAGTCTTCATAAAAGAAGTCTGATGGTTTCCATTCATTACAAGCATCAGTGCCGGTAAGTGTTTGCCTTAAAAGCACTTGCTATTAAATTTAAAAGAACATAAGTAATATCACCACTGCTTTATCTGAATGGAAAACGGAACATGTTTAGATTTTGCTATGATCTTTATGGCAGGTTCCATCTTCATAAACGTGACAGGGCACAGGCTGTGACTACATGCCTCTGGGAGATTGTTTTTACACCACTGCATGATTCACTTGAGAGGAAATTAAAAATAATGTTCCCACAGCATCATAAATTGATGACATTAATTTGTTTATTTGTAGAGGCCTTCCGGAAGACCCTAGCTTAATAAAGGGAAAATTCTGTGCATAAATTATTTGCTTTAGGTTAAGACGACCCATTGCATAACTGTATATTGGGCAACAAAAGACAAATAATGTGCAATTTAACACAGCTGCCTCCTCAAAGAAAACAAATGAATT
Organism: Ambastaia sidthimunki; assembly: GCA_036877625.1. Lineage (NCBI taxonomy): Eukaryota > Metazoa > Chordata > Actinopteri > Cypriniformes > Botiidae > Ambastaia > Ambastaia sidthimunki. The sequence continues at coordinate 10,264 of JAZGTK010016092.1, forward strand.
ACAACTGTGAAAAATAGTGAAGTCAAGATAGGTCAAGGTAAGATGTCAGGGAGACAGAGTGCTACAAATATCCTATTTTATTATAATTGCCAAGAAACTGCTCACTAAAAATACGTTATTTGCTTGCATTTTCTGACTAGCCTAACCAGCAATTTATCTAAAAAACAAAACCTCTATTTTCAATCCTATCGTAGCTGATGTAATGCAATTGAATTGTAATGTAATTTGAATGCAATGTTTCTTCAGCACTTTTGATATGATGCAAATGATGCAGATTGATAATGTCTGTCTGAGAATATCTGCAATGGGGACAAATAACAAACATGCAAGAAAATTTGAAATTTGCAGGAAAAAGAAATGCCAAACTAAACTTGACATTGAAACTAATCCATCATGGAAAATCAGTGCCGTCTGGTTTAACACTCCTAAGATCATCCAGTGATAGCCATCACACGGAAAGCTCATGTTTGCACAGCAACCTCACTGTGGGAAACATAAATATCTCCCACCCATAGACCTTCCTAATCTTCAATCTTTGGCTGGGATTGGAAGGAAATTGTGAATAGTCTGGGCACTACTACTATTATTTCTATTGTATAATGGCAATTATATACAACCTGTCATTAATGTCCAGAGCTAAATATGTACTTTAAACACATTCAAGAACCCTACATTAATTTTATGACTGTCAGACTGAGTCACAGAATAATTTAGGGGAATGTATCATTTTTTAAATGTACATTCTCCTATCCAAGTTTAATGTGCAGAGAAATCTATAAGTAAGCCATTTGTATGTTGACTCAAAGTATGTTGACTTTCCTAAAGAATGTAAACACTGTGGCTTATTTAGACCAGTTTCAGATCATTAGTCTGTTTGATTAAGTAGTTTGTCATGTCAACTTCTGCCTCAACCAATAGTGTGAGTTAGGGGCGGGGCTACCTGTTCCTTTAAACAACGCAGGTTAAAACATCAGGACAGAAGAAATGATAAACTTTACTTTTAAATGACAAAAAAACAGCCTTTAATTTTGGGTAAAATGTTATGCTTTCTTATTGCTTCACTTCTTCAATTATCAATCTTCAATTCAATCTTTTCTGCATAGGTGCATTTTCACCCTGTTCTTGTGCAGCTCGACTTGAAAACACTTACGCATTTCATGCTACTATTGCGACGATGAAGCATGTCTTTAAAGCTGTTGTTTTGAAACAGCATGTGTTCTCAATTATGCTGCCTGAGGCTGAAACAGGTTGAACATTCCTCATTGTCAGAAAGTTCTGATGAGAAGATCAGTAAGACCTTTCTAAGGCTCAGATATGGTTTGATGATAGCAGTGTGACTGAGTGGGTATTTTTAGAGGAAAGAGAACATCTTTGAGGCAATAAACATACAGTGCCAGCTTCAAAGATGGCAAAAGGCAGTGCAGAATGACATAATAGGCAGCATTCTGGTTCAAAGCTTCAGAGACAGAACAGCACCCCACCGGTTTTGCTACTAACATCTTGAACGCATCTGTATTGTGTTCCACATTTAAAGTCTTTTTTTCTGCCTTTGGGCACAATTTCTCAAAACTTTACATACAATTATGGCATACATACATACATAACTACAACACATCTGAAACATTTAAAGAAAAGGATGTGCATCAGAAATATCTGTCATTACATGCGAAGGCTCATACCTATTTCAGTGGTTTAAAAGAAGCTAATGTATCCAGACAGCCTATTAAAATGTTTTGTACTTTTCTAAGATGACAGGTGACAGGTGTTATATTAAGCAAGATATACTGTTCCAGCTTACATGGAGATGGCCATAGAAAATAACATTTTATAGAACAGGAGCATAATATACATACCAAATTTGCAGTAATACCATGAAATATCTGAACATTGCATAATTTTAAAAAAAGGAAGATAAAAAACAGTAAAATAGAAACATACCCCTTCCAAAATAAAATATTTAAAATGCAATACTAAATATTTACTTTTAAATACATTTCATTTGACAATATTTGAAACTGGCAAGGCAACAGTAAACACTACATACCCCCAATCATGATATAACAGAGAAATGGAAGCTAATGTGCAGGGCTGACTGTAAAAGCTCTAATTCACAGGAGATGGAGGCTCCAAAGCCCAGAGGAAAAAGGTCACAGAACAGAACAGTTTTTCCATTTCACAGGGGACCAGCAGCAAGCCTTTCCCACGCTTTAAGTGGAAAACACAAAGGACTGTCCATTAAATATTAGCTTAATTGTAATATAATTGATAATAAATACATTTAAATCCAATCTTTTAGCACCATGTCATACATAATGGCCCACAAGTTCGCCTGCTATACCATCGTGTTGCTCATAATGCACAAAGAACCAGGATATTACTGACGAAATGCAGTCAGGAGGGGGACAGATGACTCGAAAGCAGTGTCTGGATGTCACAGAAAATTTGTCACAAACAAAAGTGACATGATGGGACAGACAGTGCCTAATCTGTAGTCTTCCTGGAATACCCATTTTTAACGGTGTCTGGGGAACGCATTTCTTAGTGCGTTCAGAACGTCCCTCTATATATCCTGACTCACAAAGCGTCACGAAGACTGACCAGATCCATTGCAATCGTCACAGGCATCC
>JAZGTK010016093.1:0-12890 GCA_036877625.1 Ambastaia sidthimunki
CAAAGGAGTTAATGTCATTTTTGCAGTGTATACAGTGTTCCTAATATGTGTAATGTTCCTAATGTTTGTACTGTCCAAAACTCTTTTGCTGTTCTCTGAACGTTTTGCTCCACATTGGTCAAGGTTGAAGGTTCAACAGTTCATCAAATGCTTGATGTCACTTGTGACATTTAGGACCTTCATGCACTGCCTTTGTAGAACTTTGCACTTTTAGCACTTTTAGGTGATGCTGTTTCCAGCCGAATGGCTCTTGATTTGTCGGAGGAAAGCGTCCTGCTCTACCAAGTGTGAAAACTCACTCACTGAGTGACTACAGCCATTGACACGCGGCTCAATAATCCTGAGCCACATGAGCTCCTCAAAACAACACCTTACGGTGGCCCTCACATCTGCTAACCTTTTTGGGAAAGTCAGATGAATTGCTTTCCTCCAAATGAGTGTTCTGTCAAATGAAGGTTCTCTGTGAAGCATCTTTCTTTGCACATTCTTTTAGACTGTTATCTTAAAAGGAAAATCTATATTTGTGAAGCTTGTAATCACAACTTCTTGGAACATAAAATCCATGAAAAGAGAGCGAGAGAGCGGTTGTTTTAATTGCAACAGAATGTCACATATTATTCATTTATATTATACTGTATCAAAGAAGGTGCTGCAAGTAATATTGTGTCTGTTGCATATTTCATAAATCAATTTGCAACAGCTTCAGGACTATCCATAAATTCATTTTTATTTTCACAAGATTAGAAATAAAACCAGCAGTTAAGATGTGAGGTGTAATGTTAATATCAGCAGAGAAGCAAAGGGTAAACTATGAAGAAATCAGGGCAAAGCTGGATTATTCATATATGGAGAATGCAATATGCATATTAAACAAAACCAAATTACTTTCGTGTTCATTAATTAAAAAAACAGCATTGGATTACTAACATTTCTAATGTCTGAATCAATTTGATATGAATCATAATTTATTTTTCCCACTTGCCACTAACACATCAGGAAAACTTGTTTACACTTCCAGAAGTAATCCTGTTGTGTTATGATTCATAATATTGCATCTTTCAAACATTTCTATAAAAAAAGCAATAAAAACATTATGAAGTGGCCTGTGGCTGTAGGAAATGGCATCTCAATTTGAAATGGCACAATTATAATTAAATCCCAAGTCAGAGCTCAGACTGTCCCCATTATTTGGGGTCAGCCAGATTTTGGTGCCCCTCTATATCTGCAGATGTTGTGTCTGATTCTCTAATTAAATTGCATCATAAAGGAAAACCCCCAGTTCTTAATTTAAACAGCATTTAATAAAAAAGAGATGATAAGAGGAAGTACGTCACATTTTAATCTTCTCCCTGAATCTTTAATGGTGTGTTTTTGGCTGTGTTTATTTCAGCTATCAACATGCTGTTCACTCTTCTTTTGGGACGTCAGGTTTTGAAGTGATTTATCTCAGCAAAGGTTGCCACATGCATGGATGGTGTTCATTTGAAATTCTTTTGTGATGAGAGCTACCCATTTTCCCACCTAATCGGAAATCAAATCAAAGATGATTTTTCAAACTTTTATCTTTGTGGTGCTTCATGTCCAATACGTTTTTGATCCGCTTAAAGATGTGTGCTCTGCTAAGCAAAGATCTGCAAATTGGCAAAGCAATCCACAGCGCAAACTTCTGTCTGGAGTTGACAGCAGAGTAAGAGCTGTTTTGACATCTTGATAATCATTCGCTGCTTTTAAGGTTTGGGCTGTTTCTGTGGTTGTTTTATTTGTCTTGATGCTTGTTTTTGACAAATGGGGCTTTCACTGTCATGGAAAAAAGGACATCAACATAAACAGAATTCATTCTCAGTCCAAGAATGTAACCACGTATTGGTGAGAACCAAACGTAATCATTTCCAAATCCACAGTGAAAGACTGAATAAGCAGAGCATCAGTGTGACTCTGAACCTTTCATTGTTTGGATAAACAAGTATAGTCACCCCAGCTTCATCATTAATTAAGCCTGAAGCTTGTTTGTTGCCTGGCTGCTGTTTTAATTGTGGCACTGTGGTGCTGTGTTTAGATTTAGTCAGTCTACATATAGACTGATAGTTGTCTTTGCATGTTAAACTGGGCTAGAAAATATAACAAATATATATACCTGTATTTACCCTTTAAAATGTGTTGAATTTACACTAATAGTATAGCTTAATATTAATTAGCTTAATAAATAATTTGACATAAATAGCATTTAATTCAAAAATTCGCTTACCTAGTTTTGTAACATTGTAACATATATGTTCCATAGTTGCTGTATTGGTATGAGCAGAGAAAAGCAATGGCCCTTAATGTGTTTGCACAGATGTGACACTGTGGTCTACCACACACTGCTGGTGTACCTTTTGCCTTTATAAAAGACAATAAATCACAACAAACAAATTAAGGAAAATGATTACACCAATTATTATTCATTAAATAGGCAGAGAATTTATAAGTTACCCTTTGATGCATGGATAACAACACTGCAGGCCTATTTATTGACCATTGAGCAATAAACAATATTGTGATACAGTTAATGGACCTGTTTGTCTTGGGAACTGAATGTTAATTGCACTTCTCCATTGGTTAAGACTCTGTCAAATAGTATTGCATTTTTAACTCAGCGGAGTGTAACAATGCACTAGAGTTTCCCTCCAGATCTGGCTGGGAGATTCAATATTCAATTTCAAAATGCAAGAACTGTCTAGAGTCACAGATGTATAATAATTTCACAGATGCTTGGCTCATTAGAGCTAATAGTATTTGATCAAAGCCACTAAAACATCACAGTATTAAAGATTTCACAGAGGTGTTTAAGATTTTTAATACCAAAGTAATTTTCTCCCTTCTCGATACAATATTAACTGTTATTTATTATTTGTATTTATGGTTATGCTAAAATATACAGATTTTTCCAATTTATCTCGAAATGTTATAAAATAACAAAAATAAAGGCACGTTGTGACACAACCCCACAGGGGTACACAGAGCTTAATTCACTTTTAATTTATACTAATTAAAAAAAGAAAAATAATAACTTAGAGGCCTAACATTGATTACTGAAGCAGTTAATTATAAAGGTGTTTGCTTTGGTGTTGTATCATTTAAAGTGCGCTAGAAATCCCAATGAGATTCTGCATTAAATTAAAGTGAAATTAAAATTAATCATATGATAAACATGTTGGCTTTCAGGCATCGTAGTGTTTGTTTATTTACTAATAAAAAGTAATAAAAAGTCAAGAAAAAGCGCAAATAAATTCACACTGTGAAATGTATTTTAAATATAATTTTTCATCAGCTTTCACCCTTTTCATCAAAAGTTTCTGAATATCATTTTTGTGGGCGTGTGTAAATAAAGGTGTAAAATTAGGTTCTTTTTCTTAATCTGTAATAACAGCCAAACATGCCAAATCCTGTTTCTGTGATAACGTTAATCATGTCAAATAACTAAACTACACTAACCCCAAAACTAGGCGTGTGGTAGCTCGTGGTTACAGTACAAACCTATTTATTTCAATTCTATTTAACCAAAGCCATAAGTATGAAGATCTTGCCTAAAAACATCTCACGTGCTCGTAGCAGACAGCACAGAGCAACCGCTCTCCCATGTAGCCGAAATTGGAATACATCTCAGCCTTTGTAGTCGCCCCCACAAATTCTTCATTCTGCAGTCTGATTAGGGACTCCCCTGCTGGGATGTTGAGAGCAGCATGGTGACAGGTATCTGAGCGGCTCCCTCCATGGGGCCCGACTGCCTGAGAGAAGAGGTCGTCTGCTGAATGCAATACTGTCAGCTCAGACACATTCCACTGCTCTCACCTTATTTCAGCAGTGATGGTTTGATACGCGCTTTATGCACTTAAAAGAGGGATTTTCATTCAGTGCTGTGCACAGTAGGGTCAGCAATAATAAAAATGAGGTTTTAATTGGGTATAAAATAGCCTGATAATCATGACATCATGAAAATGTATTCAAATCTAGTTGCTAGGCTTGATAGATATTTTAATGGGGTTATTGCAATGTAGTTTTATGGTTTTATTTGAGGTTTGGTACAGTACAGTGATGTTTCCAGCCTTATCATTGAGATGTGACCCATTCTAATCTGAGATACAGAATATATCTAAATTTATTAAGCCCATCAACCTTTTGTCAGAAGTTATACAAGCTCATATTTTATCATTATTAGTTTTAATACAGTGTAATTTACTAGCAGATTCTCTCTGAGCACCAGACAGGCAAGTTCTTGGTTTTTATCTGAGTGACTGAAAGCATTGACTGAAGATCTGGTGACAGTCCTGCATTATTAGGTTTGAACTTCAGACCTGCAGGATCTCTAGTGGAAAACCAGCAAAACTCCCATTGAAAGATTGTCGTGTAAAGGTACATGTAGATGTCCATTTAAAAGTGTCCTTTGAAGCTAATAAGATGTTTTTTTCTAAATTGCTAATGTGCATTTTGTCATAAATCATCGTACATTACAGGTGATAGATACAGGTAAGATTTTATCACACTTGCATTCATCAAACCACTAAGAACTAAAGTTGAACAACATAGAGCATTTGGGACAGAAATCAATTAGCTGTAGCTATTGCACTGCATAACTTAAAGCCTGGCTTCATGGGGGCAGTTGTGGTCTACTGGTTAGTAAGTCATGCTTGTAATCAGTAGGTTGCTGGTTCATTTCCAGTGCCGGCAGGTAGCACCTGAAGTGCCCTTGAGCAAGGCACCTAACCCCCGATTGCTCCCCAGGCGCTGCAGTGAAAGCAGCCCACTGCCTCGGGTGTGTGTGTCTGTGCTCATGACTTGCAGTGTGTTTTCACACCTCACCAGTGATGGGTTAAATGCAGAGGTGACATTTCTGGTATGGGTTACCATATCTGACAAAAACATGTCACTTTCACTTTTTCACTTTTATATTCCTCTCAATCTGTAAAGCTAGAGGAAAAAATATTCATTAATCATTTACTTAAATATGGCAGACTGAAATGTGTTTTATTAAAAAACAGTATTCAATATGTGAAGTGAATGCTGTGCTCTCTAATTATATCGAGGCATTCTGTTTAATGTTAAAATTTCCCTTGAAGCAAAGTCTCTCTGCCTTATCTGTCTTCTGTATTCTCAGCCTTCTCACTCCCCTTATAGCGGCTGTGATTCTCTTTGGGCTGAAATTAATTAGCTTTTAATGAACAATTTGAGTTTAATCTCGGAGACACATACCCACCAGTTTTTGCCCGGATTTAAGGAATTCGATGCATTCATTTTCATTACTTCTAAATCTGATTCCTTCTTTGATGTAAACTAAAATCAAATGTTTGTTTTGAGCGGAAATCATTTACTGAGCATTTTTTGGGGTTCATAAGTTTGTTATATAGCGTGTTGAAGAGTTTGTCACTTTAGAGGCCAAAGTTACTGAAAGGTTGTTTTACAGGATATTTATGACCAGAAGCAAATGCTGTTTGCCTTAGCGCAATAAACATTGTTCTTGTATCACCTGCCCAATGCTGAATTGTATTCATGTGTCAGAAAGAGATATTTGTGTACATTTTCTAGTGATCATGAGCAGCAGTAATTCATCAAATTATGAGCAAATGATCCAGAAGAGAATTAGAACCAGGCTCATATCCAGACCCGCCGGGCTTGCTGCATTGTAAAGAGTCGACTCAGGAGGCTGGATTGCTGGGGTGGAGTGATGTTACACAGTTCTCAGTAAAACATGCTGCATATTCTATAGCCCCAGCATTCACAACCAACTGCATGATGGGAAATTAAAATGCAAATTGCACTGGGCACTATTTTGGAGGGCGTGTTTTGTGGGTGTTACCTGATTTACATAATTCCTTTAGCAAAGCGGGTGCAGGAAAGCATCTGCAAATTAACAACATACTCGGTGGGCACAGTCCTCCCCCCAGACGTATTTTAAGTGAGTAAAAAGTGCCTTGTTGAGCTGATTCGCAGAAGCAATTTTTCCTGTCATTTGCAATAATAGAAACATTTTTCCTCTAAGTAAACGTGATAGATCAAGCATTTAGAGAAAATAATGTAGCCTGTCGTACGCCTCAGAACTTCACATGAAAACGTGAAAGTGGCTGTGGCTCATATTGTTAACGATTACTCGTTCTGATGGTGTGAAATTCAAACAAAACACACACAGTTAATAACAGACAAGATCAAATTCAAAGAAAAACACTGAGTTCACGTCTCATTTCTTGCTCAGAGTGAGACCTCTCGCTTTCCTTGAGAATGTCAGCATGCAATCAGCTCTATTAAGATCAGTGATCTTTAGCAGTCTCATGCAGTTTGGGAACAGCTTTGTTTCTCTGACTTTCCTGTGAAAGCTTCTGCTGTTGGGTGACTGCTGGTGGATCTTTCCACATGTTTCCACAACAATGAATAATTCACAGGTGGCATACATGTGGTACCTACTTAGTTTGGCAACCCTACCAGATTGGATGGGTATTTATGTAGTTGTTGTGGTGGATTTCTGCTTTCAAATGTGATATCAAAACTGCATGACAATGAAGGAAAAGTTGCATTGTGGGCTTATACTTTAAACATGAGGTCGTTTGGTTGTGTCATTAAATAAATAAACAGTTTGTTGTTTGGCATTAAAAAATTGAACTGTTTTGTTCCAGCAGTATTTTAAAAAAATGAAGACGCACCCCAGGAACAGTATGTTCCAACTTTCAACATTTTCAAAAAGAGAAGGATGATACACTTTTCTGATGCCCATAACTCCAATATTAACTCCAGCTAAGCTCATTTAATACAGAAGAGATAAAAGCTTTATTCATCAAAGCCTATGTCTGATGTTACAGTATTCATGTGCACCTAAAAGCTAAAATGTTTGAAAAGCTAAAACAATGATACTTGACAACAGTTTCAGCATCACTTGAATCATCTTTTAGAAAAGATGTTTTTGGATAAACTTGTTAACTTATATTCTGTAGGTATTATGTAACTTTATGTGTTGTGATTGCACACACAACAAACTAGCAAAGGAAATCACTTACAGTACATTTAACTTACACTTACAATTACAGTATGTCCATTTCCTTATTGCTCATTTTAATAAGTGTAAGAGAAACAAACAGAATACTGAGTTCATCACTGCCTCCAACTCTAGCATTGCTAAACCTCAGAGACTTTGTGGAAGACGCTGCTATACAGACACTTGACAGTAAAAACACTACCGGAACACGTTTTTTTGGGTCCTCAAGCGAATGTGCAAAAATATATATAAAAAAAATAAAAGTTGCAAAAGAGCAGTTTTATCATTTGTGCTGATCCACTTTTTTCTTCACCAGCAAATTATTCTTAGCCCAAAAATTGTTCTTTAATAGTCAGGGTCCAAGGAATAAACAGGGTTGCTTAGTTTGCCATACAGCAACATTTACAAATTTGAGCTGTCAGACAGTATTGCCACTTTAATGTTGCTTTACAAAAGGCAAAGATGTGATTTAGGAAATTGTATTAAATAGTAACAAATACAGTACCTCTTTATTTCAAATGATGTGTTTGCAAGATGTTAAGATGTACAGATATTTATATTAATGTATCTGATGCATTATTTAAAATCTACATGTATGCATGTCTGCTGTATATAAGCTGATATAATGTAAGTTGAATTAAAGCTAAAATATTTTGTATAAATATGAAATTTAGTTTCATAGCCAAAAGCTATTATACAGGACAAATACAGTGTGCATACAGTAATGGCAATAAATGTTTAGCTTTGCCAAATAATGTATGATGCTTACAGCAAAATAATTTACATTTTTACAAATGTTCCAAATGAACAGGTCTGCAAATATAAATGATTCTGTATTTAAATTATGCATTTTAGGTTGTTTGAATACAGTCAGAATTTCTTGCAATACCAGGAACAATTCATATAGCAACTTTTCATTTGCTTAAAAGTGTGTAAGAATGACTCTAAATGTTAGTAAAACAAACCAACCAAATAAACAAACGAGATTATAAGGGGCTCAGATTAGCTTTATTAACTTGAATACATTAACATTATGAAGTGAAGTGTATTTGCCATTAAACACAGAGGTTAATGAAAGGGCCCTCACTAATTCCCCTCACTCTTATCAGCTCTGCATTTCAAGCAGAACCTCAGAAAGGTCACTGAATTTTTGACCCGAGTGTTTTGAAGTTCTTAATGGAAAAATGTAATTTTTTTCAAGTGAGGCACATAAACCTGGAGAGAAAAATACAATGCAAATGACACAGATTTTCAGATATTACAGTATGACAGGTCACAGGCAAAATAGATGCTATAGATAACATAATACATCATAACAATGAAAGAACAATGGCAGGAGATTGTGTTATTGTATATTCCATGATACTGCAGCCTTTACCATCCTGTTTGTATTCTGCTGGATTCTCTCTTTTCTCATGCCGAGGAACACTGGAGTGCCTGAAGAGGCTCATCTTTGACCTCTCATCCCTTGTTCTTCACTGAAATGGAATATCTAAGGAACTTTCAGCCATTCACAAAGCTCAGTCCAACATGAAACATTCAGCAGATTCTCAGAAACAAACATCTCTGCTTAAAAATGGTTATGCACAAAGTAGTCTTAAATGCCTACAAAACAGGCCCGTGCAGAGAATTGTTTGTTTACGTCCTTTTGTATTTTTACATATTTTGTCTTTCTGCTGAAGGTGTCATACAAAAAATATCCAGGTTTCCCAATCCAGGAACAAACCAGCAGCATCTTTTACACAGGGCTGCGTTACCTCCCCTTAGGCAATGTGAACGCTTTAGTTTCTATTTGACATTTCCTGTTTTATGTAACCTCATGCATTACAAATGAGCTTATTATAAGTAACAAATGTCCAAAAGCTGTAGAGAGGTTTTATTATCAGCAGTAAAAGAAGCTGGTTAGAATTACCAGAAAGATAACAAAGAAGATGACGGGAAAAGAAAGGTCTTTGGAGCTTCAGCGTATGGGGTGTGAAGATCTGTTGAGAAAAGGCACATTTACTGTTGGTGTCATGACAAAGAAATTTGAAGGTGTCGAAACAGGATGAGAAAAAAGAGGTGTTGGGAATATATGTTAAATTTAACATAGAGTGCATACATTCACATATACATTCATCTTGGGATCTGTTGTATGATTGTGCAAAAAGTGTAGTTTGTGAAAAGTTGTTTGTAAATGGTGCATATTTTTTGCTTCTGTGAAAGTACAGAATCTCATGATTCACAAAACGTAAGCGTCCAATGGCAGGAGATTACAGAGATATAGCAAATAATATTTGGCTGGTCATGTGTTTCCAACATGTATTCCCCATCAGGTGACCTACTCTATGTAAATATACAGGTTTTTATGGCCTGCTGATATGACAGACAGTGATCATAGCTGCCTGATATGGTGGCATATTGTGGTTAAGTAGAAACACCTACCAGCTACTGTAGCAATACAGAGACTAATTTCTAGCAATCTGTCATTTGAATACAGCAGTTATTTATTCTTCCATACTACATGTACAGTATGTAGTAAATCTGTATTATTGTAAGAGGCATAACCGTATAGCTATTGACACATTGTGACTGTTTCTGTACTCATGCAGTCAATGTTGATCTTATGTATCATGGTAAAATTGAGTTATGATATCAGTCTTATAAAACTCCATCTGGTGCCCATCCACGAACAGCATAAACCCACTTTGTGAAAATATAGCAATCTTCTGATTCTCTGATATCTGATTTTCTTCTCTGTTTGACTCCAGAACAACAGAAAATCACTTCACCATCGGCAAACTGTTCCATTTTGATTTGTAATGCAATCGTCTCTGTCAGCTGTACCCTGAACATGGCAAAGACAATCATTTAGTCATTTCTGATCTCTGCATTTATACAAGGAAGTCATGAGATCAGTCTGAGGATCTGTGAAACTGATGTGAGGTCAACATAAAATCAAATTTGACCCTTTTTACTTTCCCAATACACATTTCAGATACACACACAAAAATACACATTACACTGTTGTTTTGCATGAATGATCAAAGCAGATATTATTTTGTTTTCGTTGTCTTCCATCAACATAATAACTTTTTTAAGTGACTTAAATAAGTGACTATTGTACGTGCTGTTTGTTAATGTAAACTAATCTACAAATAAAACAAATTTTACACTAATGTTGCTTTTGTAAAATATTGCCTTTTAAATGCCAATTAAAATTAATGCTTTGCTATGCTGTTGTTGGTAGCTGAAAGTTTTCTTGAACTAGACAAAAAATGTACAAAATCTGCATTTTCCTCCAACAACATTTATTCAAAACGCTTTCAAAATGTAATTAGAACGAGAACAGAAGATAAATGGACACTCATAAAGCAGGGGATGTGTAGATGGACTTTTGAATTGGACATAAATCATTGTCATTGTTCAGGTGCAACAGCTATCAGTGTTTAGAAGGTCAGGGTGAAAGTGACGTTGCTGTAATGAAAAGGTATTGTAGCATGATCACATCATGTGACACGTTGATCTGATTACATAACAATGACATTTGTCCCGTTGTCATTTGAAACCGGATCACTGTCTCAGCTGACAGTGAGCTTCTCAAATGTGCATGTTAAACTGTTTCGTTAAGATATGAATTCAACTTTCATTATCATATCCTAATGATTGACAGCTTATCAGAAAACAGTGACAACTGGCATCCCCCCAAACCTTTTTTGACACACAGATACACACTATGTCTCATTAAATGTGTAAATGATTTCAGACAGAGATCCCACTTATCAGAAGCTGGAGCAAAGTTGAGTTAAGAGAAAGGAAAACACACATTCAAGGGTGATATGGTAGTGTTCCAATAATAACTTTGGTAAAATAGCTAGAAGGATTCCCTAAGCAATTTCAAAGCAATGCCCTCTCTGACCACACGTTCTCATGACACCTACTGTAAATAGTGTGTTGAATGAAGAGGGACTGACAACCTTGTAGATAATGAAATGGAGCGGATGATAGCTTACGACAAACAGATGCATCATGGGACGGAAGCTCCTGCCACAAAGCTCAGAGCCAATAGACAAAGGACAGTAATCTCATCCTCTGTTATAACTCCTGTTTCTCATATGTTTGCTGTCAGACAACACACCAATCATAGCTGTGGACTCCTCAGCAGGATTGTTTGAGAGAAAATAGAAGAATGGAAAACTAGGAGAATGACACCTAGGATGGGTCCACTTACACAATGACACTAAGCTGTGAGAAAAAGCTGATGGAGGACCAATTGGAAAGCAATACACCAGATAAAACCTTAGGGACAATATTAATCAACGTGAAGATCTGAGCCACACTGACTACTTTCTAACATCTTAGCCTGTGTAACCCTTGTAAGGGTTCTTTGCAATAAGAATCTCTTTGCTTAAGAGAATGCTTATTTATCTACAGTCTCTTTTATATCCCAGGTGTTCATTTTATAAGAATAGATTTATGGACAACTTATTTCCTTTTGTTATATGAAGGTCACAATAAAAGTTGGAAACTTTTTATTACAGTAAAAAACGCCTTTTAAATACAGGAGACGACAGCATCAGCAGATTTGTTGGAGGTAATAAGGTGCTGCTTTATAATTCTGAGGAGGTGCTATTAGACAGACAGCTGTGAACTATAAATAATTAGTGTTTTTGGATACAGCACAGAGCCTGAAAAGAAATGTATTGTTCTCAGGATTATTCTACATAACATGTCTTATTCCAGACACTGTAAACTAAATAATTAGCAATTAGTGTTTCCATTTCCACACTAAAAGGTAAATACAGTACAATCTTTTTTTCACAGAAATGTTATATAGCTTAGACACTAGACATATAGCTGACACTAGCTTAGACAATCTACCTAGGGTAACATTTGAAAACTGTATTAGTATCTAGAAATCTTGTGCACATCTTGTTACGTTGATCCACAACACAGTGAAAATTTCACAATCCACAGGTTTTGCTTTGTTACAATTTACCAGTAAAATTGTATTATTACATAGAAGAGGACAGAAAATAGATACATTGAAAAAAAAGACTAATTATGATGATGATTAGATTTGGTGTTTACTAATAGCGATTTAAACTTTCAAAAGGAGATGGGTAATTATAAAGTGTGAATTGTCTTGATACTTCACGCTCTGTTATCCTGTATTTAGCTTTTCAGCTTCTTAATTGCAATGACCCCAGTGTGCAGATAATATGCTAATTTCTGCATTGGTGACTCAGTGGGCAAATTTCTGGTGCCATTTTGTGAATTCAATTTATGAGCTAATTTACAAGAACAAATTATGCTTTTAAACAGGCACGTGTCCTTTTTTCTATTAACAGTTCATGGTTGGTATAAGATTTTTGTGTGTATGTGTAGACCTTGCTCAGATGCTACTGCATTACAGGAGTTGCAAAACTGTGATGGAACTCTTTCTTATAAAACAACCCATTGGTAAGAGGTATATACCATTGGTGTATACATATATAATGTATATATGTAACTATGTATGTAACCATAATAAACGAATGTTTGTTTCTACAAAGGACAGAAAGCAGTCAATGTTAGTCTAGATTGTACATCAAGAACAAGATAGAATAAATACTTTGTCATTATTGACCATAACTTATAGCCAGATAAATATAACTGTATACTAACAGGCTATATTTTAGCAATGTTTCAGAAGTGTGACCTGTGTGTACCTGTGAGTACATTTAAATTCTGACTTAAGATATATTAATATAGAGATATTTTATAATATATCTAATATGTATATGAGAAGAATAATATTACAGTTTTAAGATCAGACTTAAATTGTGCTTTCCTGTAATAGTCATTTTTGGAGAGCATCTCCTGTTTGAAACAACCTAGTGGTTGATGACATTGCCATTCAAAGCCCTGA
>JAZGTK010016094.1:0-12888 GCA_036877625.1 Ambastaia sidthimunki
AATTCAATCAGCATAACATAAAAATAGAGACAAAATAGTTTTCTGTGTTGAACTCAAACCTGTCCTTGAATCTAAAGACCATTGTAATCTGTTGATGAAACTCATCCAGTTTTTATTCATGTTATTTGAACGTGGTGTTTACTCATCTGAGATCTGCCAGTTTAAATAATGATTCTGTACTTGTACGACCTCCATCAGTTTCTATGATGAACCAAAATATAACAAATCTAAGAACAGAATTCTGAAAAGAATTATTAACATTATTGCTTGGTTATATGAATGTTAATCAGACTTTTTTTAATTGTGTAACATTTTTAAAACATTCCACAACTTAAGAATAACATTTTGACACAAAATTGGTTTTGATAACTTTAAAAGAACTTTTGAAAAACATTCTGTGAACGTTACCGGTTAGCTGGGTATTACACTTAGAACCTGTTGGATCTGATGTCTGAGGCAGTTAAGATGTAAACAGGTTTGATATTTTCTCATAATATATTTTTTAATGCTGACACGAGCCTGTGATTTTCACCCTTGACGGACCCCAGATCACGAGAGCCTCACGCCGCCTCGTTTCCAAAGCGTCGCTGTGCCTCGTGCCTCATGAGGAGGGTGTTTAAAATGCATACTTTAAAAAGGGCAGCACAGTAAATATCCTCTGCGGAGAGCTGATAAGGTCAACTGTCAGTCTTCAGGCACCATGAGGCACAGAATGTGAAAATGGGACAATTCATATCCTCTCTTAAGCTGTCATAGCAGAACTTGTCATGCATGCTATAACATGAGGCCAGACTGTAACAAGCTCCTTGGGATGTAAAAAGATATGCACATAATAAAAGCGCCCTCGCCAGCCTGCCGATGATTGACTGTGAGTACAGCCGTGGGCGACACAGGGCCGTGCCCACCTATAGCTCCTGAATAGCTGTTCTATTTATAAAGATACAGAGCCTGCGGTTTCACGGCCGTAAAGTGTCGGAGAAATGAGATTGAGGGCAAGATGGCACACAAACAGCCTCAAGAACGACTTGGAGGAACCGTGAGACAGGAAGAAGGTTTGGTCCACTGCAGGGAGATCTAAGAGTCATGAAAGATTCAAGCTTTCCCTCAAAAAGTTTCAATTGCTCTTTCACCACACATAGACACATGAGGTGTAAACATACATCGTTAGATTCATAACATTGCTTCCCTCAGACAGTGTCTGCTGAAGCTGATTTGTCGAGAAACAGCGTTGAAGACCAGCCAGCAATGGCTTTCAACAGTGCAAACTGTCCAGCCAATCAAAACACTGCTTTAAGCTACACTGGGTCTTCTTCTGACCTCTCACAACGTCCAGCTGAGATCTTTGGTGAGAAGTTCCTTCTGCATGTGACACAACAACAGAAATTCAGCCTTGTGAGCTCAGCCTGAGTTTAGACAGGAAATTACACAAAGATTTTGTAAGTTTTGTAACGACACATTTTTGAGTAAAAAAACAACATCCAGCAGGAAATAATGTAGTATGGCACTTGATTTTATCTAAAAGAGTATGTGTATCTAAACAACATGTTTGGCTATGATGTTATTATTTTTAATTATTAACTTAAAGCTACGTTCCATTCTTGGGTTAAAAATGAACGAAAATTTGTTATTGAGCAAATTCATGACAGGTTCTTTACCTCAATTCACAACAATAAGATTATAATAATGATTTATAATTGGAGCTGTTGGGTCCGTTGTCCTGGGAAATGTCAGTTTGGCTTCATTTGACTTTAACATTTATAAAGTAACCTGCAATTTTATGGTTCAAACAGAGATGGCGATAGAGAGAAGAAAGTTGTGGATTGCAGCTTTATCAAAACAGTTAAACTAACTTTTAAACTAAAGCAAGTTTTTATTTCAAGTTGCCTTTAATGCAGACAGTAAATATTTGTCCGGTGAAGTAGTTCAGTACTCGAATGCTGAATTGTTATGCAGAGACACAAGCTGTTCATTTCTGTTCGTACTGTGAAAGCAGCTCCTGCGTGGCATCAGAGCTCATATATTTCATTAAACCGTCATCAAGTCTGAAACACAAGCTTAAATCTCAGAGCGCCGCGGTCTAATTCTCCCCCCTCCTGCTTCCAGTCTCTCACTCTGTCACTGATATTAAACAAATATTTTGACTCTGGTGGGGGGCAAATACTTCATCCACAGGCAGAACTTAATAAAGCTCTGTGTGAAAAGAGCAAAAGGCAAAATACAGGAACATTAAAGTGCTTTAGCTGTTAGGTGGAATTATTATAGTTTTGTATTTAGTTTCATTATAATTTTGAATAAGCTTTGATTTTTTATATTTTTCATGTTAACTCTAGTTACATTTTTAGCTATTTTATCTGCTTTTGTAGTTTTAAATATATATAAGATATCAGATGAAATCATTTTTGTTTCAGTTCTAGTTTAGTTTTCATTTATTTTCAGTGAATAATGTTAGTGCCCCAACAACTTTTTCTGTTTATTGCTAAGAGAACATTTCTAATGTTCATTTCGTTTAAGTAATATTTGTGTCTATGTTTTATTTGATTTCAGTTCACAGAAATATTTAAACTGTTGTAGTTTTAGTTAACTATAACAACCTTGGTTTAGATGTAAACTAAACTGGCTTCAAAAGATTGCTATTTTAGATTAAAATTGTCTGCAAATTGCAAAACCCAATAATTCTTAAATCAATGCTAACAAAAAGCGACAGATTCTTGCAGCTAACAGAAATAAATGCGTCTGCATTTGTACAGACACCAAACATTGTGATTCAATCCAGCGAGGATTAAATCTCATCAAACCTTCTTGAGATGTCTTCCAGCGCTTCTACATACTCAGAGCGTTCGTTCTGTCTCTTTGTTATTCATTCAACCTTTATAATGAATTCTCAGATGGACGAGACACAAATGATGATAAATTCTTGCTCCTGAAGTTGTGGTAATGTTGTATTTACCAGAAGTCAATCAATTTGCGGCAGCGGCGTGTCACAGTGGAGGTGCATTGTGGGAGAGAGAGAAGAAATGGAGATTGATTCTTAAAGGTTGAAGCTTTCTCCATCACCCAGCTGTTGGAGATACAAACTAAAGGATGATGGATGACGGTGGCTTCTCAGCCGTTGTGGGCAGTTAAGACTAAAGAAGCACACCTGTTCTAATCTTAATCCTTCCTGTCGAAGAAAATCAATGTTGAGATCTTCGTTTATCCAGCAGACCATGAGCACAAACCCTCCCTCCTCATACATCTAACTAACGTTACTGCAGGATGGGATCTGTGGCTTCAAGGTGCAACAAGATCCAGTTACATTGAGAGATAGAGAGGAACACACATGCTGAAGACAGAGATTTAGTCCAAAGTGAGCTTTAACCAGCTAACAGGGAACGTTCTCAGAACACTGGCTAACATTCTCTAAAAGTTCTCTAGAAATGATCAAAAACATTCTTGCAGTAATGTTAGCAGTAATGTTATATCATATATCAAAAACTTTATTCTTAAGAAGTTAGTGAAGTGTTTTAAAAAACTTACAGAATTAATTTGAATTGTCTATAAAAAAGCAATATTGTCAATACAACGTCTAAAAACTGGATGTTTTGAATGTTCCTAGAATATTAAAAATAACATTTTTAACTTTTAATATTTAATGAAAAGTTTAGGGAAACATTCTTATAACCTAAAATTGTTAGCTGGGTAACGTTTACCTGTGATGCTTCATTAACTTCCAGTGAAGCTCCTTCAACTTCCTGTGAAGCTTCTTCAACTTCCTGTGACGCTCTTTCAACTTCCTGTGAGGCTCCTTCAACTTCCTGTGAGGCTTCATAAAACTTTCGGTGAAGTTTTGCAAAATCTAATTGACTTCAGAGACACAAAAAAAAGAAATATTAAAATGTGTGAAGCCTGTCGGATGAAGTGAGACAGTAAAGTCCAGAGAAATGAGCATGAAAATATCACACAGCAGAAGACAGACTCTAATGAGACAAAATATGATCAATATTTCTGACCTCTCGGCCTCACATGAATTGTGAAAGGTCAGAGGTCAAGTAAGCTTGAGTTCTCCCGTTAAGACGTCATTAACGCTTTAAGTGGCGCATCATTGTCTTGTGTCTCTGTTTCTTTGAGGTTAATTGAGTGAGGTCATATCCTGTCACTCAGCTCAGTTAATGTATTCCCTTCTCACACTGTTAATCTCCTGAGACAGCAGACGGCCGCTCGCTCACGTTTTAATTATATTACAATAACTGTGAGTGACGCGTTCCTTTAAAGCTTGACTCGCAACCCACACTGAGTGTCAACATTTATTAAGTACATTTCCATTTGAAAAAGGTCAATATTATCAACTGTAATTTGTTTCTATTGTTAATCAGAACTTATGAGGTGTTTTAATTCATTTCTTCTCCTTTTACATGTTTAATGTTTTAGAAGAAGTGTTACCTCTCCAGGTTCTGCAGTTTGTTGCATAACTTGAATAGATTTGCTGTCTAGTTCTGCCATTACCAGCAGCAGACAGCTAGACAGCCTAAGGCATCGCAGACACAAAGACCTCCAGTGCCACAGAGATGAGATATACACACCTCCAGAGAGAGGAACCGCTGACAGAGACCACCCAACCCACAGGTGCACATCCAGCCCACACGCATCTGCTGCCACAGTCATTATGAGAAAGAGAGAGAGAGATAAAGAGGGGAGAGAGACAGAGAGAGAGACAGAAAGACAGACAGACAGGGAGAGGCAGAGACAGAGAAAGAAATAGATGGAGAGAGAGAGAGAGAGAGAGAGAGACAGACAGAGATAAAGACAGAAACGTCATGTGAGGAATACATGCTATTCAATTCAACCAACGAGTGGCCCAAATGGAAAAATATATATGACACGCAGCCTGAGCATCAATATATAAGTGTATAAGTGTTTATGGCTTTCATTTTATATTTATCACAAGAAATGTTTCCACCTAGCTGGAAATTCAGATTAAAATGAGGATGTCTCACTGTCAGGAAGTGTGAGACATGAGGATACTGTGAAAGTGCCACACTGACAACATGCTATTGAAAGCAGCCAACATAGAACCTCGTCTACTCTGTGTTAAATTAAAACCAGCCTATTGTGTTATATTGGTGTTAAAACAGCAAACAGAGAAATCATTAGCAGATATGGCAGTCTGATGCAACATAACGCAACGTGTGTTTGTGTGTGTGGAGATAAAGAGCTGTTGTGTTTGTGTAACCGGTGCAGACTGCTTGACTCACGGTTAGCCGAAAACTGATAACAGTTTAATCCCCAGGATTTGACCGACACCGTCTCCATTCTCACTATTTTTATCTACCCAGAATGCAACTGGAAACAAAAAAACAATTTCACAAATCACACGTCTGGGGTGTTCAGACTAATCTCAGTCTGTTTTCACATTTGCATTCACTTGTATATTGTTGGTTCTTGCCGTGCAGGGGGTTGTTACGGATTGAGAAACGAGAGACCTGCGTGTCTTGGTTGTAACCATGGCAACCTGCACGTTACACGCTGTTAGGGTGCTGATGCTCATGTCTGCATGTTACAGTGCAGACAGACGCATGTGTTGTTTACCAGATCACACATTTACAAAACGCTAAAAGCCACAAAAGAGAAGAAACAGACATAAAATCGCCTCAATGTCTCCATTGATGTTCTAGGATGACATAAAAACAAGATTGAAAAATAAACAGGTCGTTGTTCAGGTCGTATTTGTAATGTTGATTAATTCAGAAGTTATTTATAAGGGGCTGTTATGGTTAGGATACTGACTTATATGTAGGCAGTAGCCAGTGAGGTGTCTCACTAGGTTTTTGGTTTGATTTAACACTGATTTAATTAAATGAAAGGTGCAAACATTGGCTGTAACACATCATGACCTGCCGCCCTGCCGTAACTGTCCTTGAATTAAAAAAGAAAGAAAATCAAAGAAGTGAATTAATTCAACAATTCATTTGAAGTTGCTCGGCTGTTTGGAGCACTTAAGTTTGACCATGAGAAAAAAAAACAATGCTTCATTTAAACTATCTATTAATTTTGTGGACACTTAAAGTTGCAATTTCAGAGAGGTCCTGCCCTCCTTTCAAAATGCTCTTCAAAGCCACATCTTCACCTACATATGAATGCACACACAGCTGGACAGGCAAGTAGCACATCCTATCATTGCATTCAGACCGAATGCAATGATTGGACGAACGTTTAATGGTCCTGCACTTTCCACAGAAAAAATATGAATATATTTACACAACTCAAGATGTGAAGAGACTTTCAACCAGCATAAAGATCATAAAGATCTACCCTAATCTTTAGGTTTCTGTGAACCCATTTAAAAGATGGGCTGCTTTTCTGCTGATGTCATCAATCCGTTAACTCTCCAACACACACACACACACACACACACACACACACCAATCAATGCTTGAGTCTAATGATGAACAAACAAGCCAGGAATGAAATATACAGTAAATGTGAAAACAGGCTCTTCTGGGCGCACTTTACGAGTCTGACAGAGATGTTTGGCTTGAAACAGAACAGCTGAGGACAAGCTTAAGGTGCAGAAACACTCGCTGCCATTCAATGAAGCCCTTCCAGATGGCGGTCCAGTGTTTGATCAAAGCATGACGGGAATAGCAAAGACCTGAGCCGTGTTTGTTTTCCGTTAGCATGGATCTCACGAGCATCTCCTGCAGGAGGCAGAAGGGACGGCTGAGAGACAAGCATCTGACAGTCTGTTTACCTGTGTGTTTACCCGCAGGTGCTCAGGGGAGTCTGGCTTCCACAGCTGCTTTCTGGTGACAGATGTTCAATGTTTTTCTGAGAACTGACCTTTCATGCTGCAAATCCAATTGAAAGCATTTTCATTTTAAAAATAGCACCGCTCATCTCTTTATGTAATAAAGAATATTAAACACCTGTTTTTGGTTACACGTTGTACATTTAGTGACCGCAAACACTTTGAAACATCAGTCGCTTAGAAATGATGCAGGACTTTTTCTAAAAACTAACTTCGCTTTTTGTTTTTTCACAATTTAAATGGAAGTCATTTGCTCTAAACTTTTCCTCAAAAATTTAAACAGCATATCTATTTTTTTCCCATTATAATTTAACTTTTTTTGTAAACTTTTCTCCATGTAAAGTGTGTTTGTTCTACATTCTTTAACATTATACTTTGATATTTTCTTATGCAAAACTAAAACATTTGCATTATATAATAAATGTTTTTACACTGACCTACATTTTACATCAAATTTTGTTGACGGCACTCAAACAACCACACAAGATGAAAAATATTAACATATTTATTGGGCACAATGCTTAAAATGCAAACAATTCAACAAGAGCTTCAAAAAAATAACACAAATGATCACAACGTTCAAAATTCAAAACAAAAGATTCACAAAGAGGTAACATCTTCAGTACGGACTGAGGGCTGTAATCCGCTGAAATCTCGGACTCTGTAACTCTTAAGGTTACAGTTTTATGGTTGTGTCTCCATTTCTGATCTATAACAAACAAAGATGCTTTTAAGACTCAGGTCTGAATTACTCCAGTTCAGAGGTGACCGGCAACATGCAACGTGTGTTCACCACAAATCATTAGAGAAGATATGATTTCATTCAGTAATACACCCTGCTGTTCTCCGACTATCAAAACAACAGTCCTGATTGGCTAAATACATAAGAAGTTACTGCAAAATCATCCAATCAACTTTCAGCCACATGATTCTCGCCGCATCAAGACAAATCATTGGAGAATTCATAAAGCACTACTGCTGAGTGACAGACATGAATCCACTCAGTGTCTGAGAATGTATGTGTGCTAATCTCAGCTGATATATAAAGTGATGTTTCTAAACCGGTGATTTCTTTTGGTTAAAATGTCAAAGCAAGGTTCTGATGCAACATACAGGAAACGCATGAAGCGACAGCGTGGACTTTGTAAACCGTGTGATATAATATGAAGTATAATAACGATATTGAAATTAAACAAACAACTGCATTAATTATTTCTGAAAACGATAAAGGATTTAAAAATACTTTAAAGACAGAAAATACAATGTTTACTGCATCGAACTGTAAGTTTGTGTGCATATTTGTGTAAGGATGTGTTTTGTCAATAGTGAGTTATAACGAAAATTTAAAACTTTTAAAATAACGCAAAAGAACTTGATTCAAAGGTTACGCTGCATAAGTGTTATTAATTTTGGGCTAGTATGCCTCATTAATTTATTGACTGTTATTGTAGCCACATGGGAAATTACTGCTCTGAATAACACGTTTTAATAATTTGCCAATTAAGAATAGTTTTAATTAAAAATAAGTACAGGACAGAGCAGATGTGTCTGTAATGCAGATAATAACCTTGACTTTTTTTAGCAATAAATATTCAGAAGAAATAAACATTCTTTGTTATCTTTTCAATTAAGTTCAACTCAATGAGCTCAAAGAAAAACTCACAAAATGAAACGTTAACACTGTAAGTTTCAGCTGAGACACTTTCTCTAAGAAAGCATCTGCTAAGATCATAATGTTAAAATAATTTTTTAAATCAATTTAACCGTTTCTTTTAACTTGCTCAAGTTATTACGCAATACTGTTTTACCTAAATGGCTTGCAACTTCCCAGCTAACAGGGAATGTTCTTAAAACGTTCTTTCATAATATTCTCCAAGTTCTTTCAAATTTACCAAAATGTTCTTGCAGTAATGTTGGTAGAACGCTTTTTAACGTTATATACCATTTTAAAAACGTTACCGTTAAATAGTTTTCAAAACATTACAGAATGAAAAAAAATTTATTGATTTCTTCTTATAATTAAGCAATAACGTTAATTGAACATCTTAAAAACTGCACATTAACATTCGTAGAACTTTCAATATAATTTTAATGTTTTTGTCACTAACAGAAACATTAGGGAAATGTTCCTACAACCTAAAATTGTTAGCTGGGTTGTCACAATGATGTGTTGATAAATCGAAGAATGGAACAGGAAGTGGATCCATCAACAAGTTTATGAGGAAGCTGTGTGTATCTTGAAGCGTGTATCAGTGAAAACTAAAATCCTGAGTTCAGCTTTTCTCAACATAAAGCTAATGTATCCATTACATTCTACAACCTCACAATCCATGTCTGTCTGAAACTAAAACTGAGGAGATACGACACTGCCTTAATTTACAACTGACAAAACTCTGCAACACTAAGTCATGACTGTACAAATACAATAACCAACACTGTACAAACTCAATTTCTACTGCAGTACAATCTTTTCTCCTTATTTTAGTGTCACATGTAGCCATTTCAGAGTGCAAACAAAGCACAGCTAATAAACATGGGAAGTTAAAGCAGAAAATGGCAAACAGGTTTGTATTTAAAGTACCAGCAGCACGGAGATATCACTTACTGACACTTTTCACATAGGATATTGAACATGGTGCATGAAATATGAAAATTAAATGCTTGGGGTTCTCCGGGCATTATTGGACCGGCTGTAATTTAAAGACACCAACCGCTCGGTAACCAGAAGAGCTCTACACGAAACAGAACCCAAGACAAATATAAGTTCTACAGTTCTCCATCAACACCAAGAGGATTTAGGAAAATCGTCCCTCTGATTAAACACACGAAAATATTCCAGCATCTTTATTCCATCAACGTAACGAGGTGTGGACTGATGATGCTAAATATGCAATGAAAATCAGGAGAAAGCCACATCAAACGACAAGAAAGCTCTCCACATCGACGTGTTGACACGAGTTGCAGTCAGCGTGAAGATCTCATTCAAGTTCTCATATGTGACATCTGTCCTTTTTATGACATCATCCATCTGCTCTTTTCCGAGTCTGTGAAGCAACAAATATTTTTTGTTCCCCATAAGCGTCGGGTTTCTCTGCTGCTGCCCGTTACATGTCAAGAACTTGAGACAGCTCCACTGAAACACTCCAGTGTGGAAGTGACACATTCCACCTGTGTGAAGCAGGTTTTGGGGTCAAGGCTCAACTGTAGTAGAAATGTGTGTTGTATAAAAGTGTGTTTGTGAAATAAATCAGTGCTTCATTGCTGCACGAGCAAAAACAAGTCTTTCTGAACATTTCTAAACTATTAACATGAACACAAGTTTGAACACAAGGACATTTTAAAGAACCCCTTCCACTCCTTTATCTCGTTCTTCCTTTCGTTCACGAAACGCCGCAGTTATCAAAACAAGAAAAATATCGAACTACTGTAACATCGCTTGCAAAACAGTTAAAGATTCACAAGACACAGTTGGTGTTTCTTCAAGGTCTGTCTTCTGTACAATGAAGAGTGAAGCTTGATGTTCACAGTGTTGATGACACATGGTGTTGTTTCCTCTCCTCGCTTCACCTGGATCAGCAGAACTTCAGTTCCAAGTGGTGTGAAGGTTCTCAAGCTCTGAACATCTGATGCTGATCACAAACTGGAAGGATTTGTAGGGTTCGTTCTTCTGTAGGGCTGATATACTTCAGTGCTGGTAAGAGTATAAGACAGAGTCTTTTTGCAGCAAGACACCTCCATGTGGCACGGATGCTCCTGATGTTCACGGTGGAAGTGAGATGGTTCTGGGGCGTGGAGGTGAGGGCTATACCTGGACCTGAGTCCCGTGCTGTGCTTGAAGACACTGGATACTTGAAAGGATCTTTTTCTGATGCCCTGCCAGCTCTACACCCATCTTATCCAGTTCACTGTGAGAGGAAGAGAGGAAGGGAGGGTGGAAGAGAGAGTGAGACAATCCTGCTGAGAAAAAAATAACAGCTTAAACCAGCCTAAGCTGTTTTCTGTTGCTTGTTTGTTTGGTATGGACACTTGCCACTAGACAGGTAGGGACTCAGCTAATAGGGAACATACTCAGAACACCGGCTAACGTTCTCTCAAAGTTTTATAAAACGTTCTTGCAGTAACATTAGTACTTTCTCAGTAACTTTCTTTAAAGTCATATATATCAAAAACGTTGTTCTTAAGTTGTCAGTGGAATGTTTTAAAAACATTACAGAATTAAAGTTTGAATAATATTCTTAGATTTAAAAAATAATGTTAATACATAAACATAGGACATTTTGAACATTCCTAGAACATTCAATAACATTTTTATTACTTAACGGAAATGTTGTTTGGGAAGCTAAACCTCAGCATGGCAAGGCTAGTAGTCCAAGCTAGGAGATTAGCTAGAGCAGTAATGAAGTGTAGGCTGGTTTCTGCTGTATATTTGTTAACTTCATAGTATGTACTGCACAGTATGTACTGCACAGTATGCAGTGCACTAGTGTTCCATTCCAAACACAGCCATAGCCAAAACTCAGCCCAACATTTCACACTGACACAAACCAGACAGGCAGCTGTTGTTTACCTGGCACTGACGTACAGAACCGAGTCCAGGGAAACGTATCCAGCGCTGGTGAACTGTTCCTTGTACTGACCCATTTTAATTAAGTCCAGCCAGTCCCCTACTGTACCGACCCCGGCCTCAGGTGTCACTGGATCCTCCCTGTGGTCGAAAAGAGAACTGCGGTCAAAAATTAGTCTCATAAACTTTGTGATATAATAATTATATAATTGTATTAACATTTTTTCTTAATGCTGCAACCCCTTACGTTTTGGGTTAAAATGAACAAAAATTAACATAAGAAATCAGCGTTCAAACCTCGATTTGCAAAGGTAAGTTTATAATAATGATTTATAATTTTAGCTTTCAGGTACAATTTCCGAGGAAATGTCAATGTATTTGGCTTCATTTGACTTCAACAAATAAGAAAAAAAAAAGTATGTAAATTAACCTGCAGTTTTAAGTTTTAAACAGAGATGGCGACAGAGAGACACACATTACACACTGCATCTGTTAAAAGGCAATTTCTCAAGAAACTTATAGAATATTATATTAGTTTGTAATATGTGTTGTTAAAATGGAAAAATACATTATAAAACCTTGTACTTTTGCAATAAAAAGTTCCAACATTCACTCCATGAAAATCTCCATCCCCCATTTCAAATGGACCAATAACATAAGACAACCCACATTTACATATCAATGGCACCCACAGGATAGCCAATCACAACATGTTATTTTAGGAGAGAGTGTACAATGAACTGTTCAACGTAATAATTATTTGTGGTGCAGTAAATCTTGACTAATATTATAGGTTGACTTCCTCTCCTCTATAATCAGGCATTTGTTGAAATGCACACACTAGTTTACAGGTTTATAAATGACTTTCTTTATGTGTTTCGGCATGTGTGTGTGTGTGTCTCAGATTATCAGTAGTTTATCTGTGCCTGAACGTCACACGTTACGCTTTCCAGATCCAGAAGGAAGCCAGATTGCTCTCCATCAGTGCTTCTCTGTAGCAAACACACACACAAGCCTAAGTAACTTAGATCTAACCCCATTTGATTTAATGGCAGGGACACGAGAAGGGACTTCCAGTGGTTTGTGGGAAAATACAGCTTGCACACTCTGTTTTAATTGTGGCAAGCACTGGCTAAACAATTCAGCCCTCCATCTGCCTCCCATTTTGGCAGCCCTCAAAAAGCGGCAGCGGGACAGACAGGCAATCAGATATTTATCCAGACCACCCCCGACCCCTCCCAACCCAGAGGAACAGGCATGAGAATTCCGACTGCTCGTTTACACTTACATCTGGCTTCAATCTAGATTAGTAGGATATCTTATCTGTTTCATTTATTCTGAATTTATTGGATTACCGGAAAAAATGACTCCAGATTTTAATCACACACCTGAGAAACATCAAAATGTCTGTTATGATATACAAGACGATATTAAACTACAAAACAGATTGTCAGCCAAGTTTAAGAGCCAAAACAAGTTTTACAACATCAGCTAATGAGCAATTACGTTCCACATCATAAAATCAATATTGACAATAAAA
>JAZGTK010016095.1:0-12888 GCA_036877625.1 Ambastaia sidthimunki
AGAGCATCTGTGAGGTCAGACACTTGCGTGTGGCTATGGCAACAAGTTGGCATTCTGTATTCGAATGTATCCCAAAGGTGTTCAGTGAGGGTGTGCAGGCCAGTCATTTTTATTTACACCAAACTCAGTAAACCATTTCTTCATAGATGTTGTTTTGTGCACAGGGGCATTGTCAATGTCAAATTTATGGCCCAGTATTCTTAAAATGTTTGTCTACTATAGTCTGGCTGTATAGCTGATTTTGCACTTGTAGGGTGTTGAAATGAAACATGGGGTGTCAAAGTACTTTTGGAATTACTGTATTTGTTCCATAATAAAACAGATTTAACGTCAGTTGTATTTCTGTATATTTGTGTGTGACTTCTTTACAGCGGACGATGGCTGTGGGGGCACGTTACGAGGACAGAGTGGCACCATCAACAGTCCAAACTACCCGCAGGAGTACAACAACAACGCAGACTGCACCTGGACCGTGCTGGCTGAGCCTGGCGACACCATCGCCTTGGTCTTCTCTGACTTTCAGTTGGAAGACGACTATGATGTTCTGGAAATAACTGGCACGGAAGGATCTTCTCAGTGGTGAGTATCCAAACATGGTTTTGTCTTCTGGGAAATGCAGTCCACAAGTCTTCTCTAGGGATGCCTAAGAATACTGCTTACAACACCCACTGGTAAGCAGCGAGCGTGTTGTAGTGCTGTTGGCAGTAAAAAGGTGTTTGATGAGCAAGAGAGAGAGCGAGCGGGCCAGGAGATTCTCTAGTCATGAAATATCTCAGCACTTGTTCAATGGAACAGAACCAAATCACAGATTGATTCAATTATTCAGCACATAATGCACAGAGAGCTTGGACCAAATAGAAAAGATAAAAATGTTGCAGTCCATTGCAAACCTTGTCTAGGGAGCACCAAAGTGCTACATTTATGGCCCTGTGCTTCCTCTTAGCCCCTGCATTCTCATGGTTTCCTATTTGCACTCATTTAGGTGCTAAGTACTGCAAAAGTCTCTCACATATTCTTCTTGGATTAAGTGGCTATAATGACCAAAGGTTTGCTAATCTTGGAGTCAAGAGTACACTTACATTGAATACATTGTTTGTTTAAGCATCATAATTAGCCCCACTTAGCATTGGCTTATTGGTGGGTTTGAGGTGAGACTTACTGCCTCCAAACAGTCATTATGTTTTAATCTTTTAATGATTACATACATTAGTTTCTGGCTTTACACGCTAACATAATGTCTAATGTCTGAAATGTCTGTGTGAAGTGTGACACGATAAAGAGTCAAGCAATACATCTTCTGTCTTAACAGTTTTGTCCTGAATTTTTGCAGTATTTTGTGCCGAGACGTTTTTGTCAGTTGTTGGTTACTTTTTTTATCAGCGTTGCAAACCCACAATGTCTCATTGGTGAAAAAATAGCTGTTCGACAAACATCTGATGTTATGACTGGTTAATTTAGTTTCTTCATACAGTATCGGTGTCAGTGCAGGCAGAAGCAGTATATGCTGTGTAAAAAAACATACTGGTGTACCTGCATGCTTTCAGACAACATTAATTAGCAGTGACAACCATGTTGCTTGTTCTCATGCAAAAACAACCTTTTTAAAAATGTCATGTAAATAAATGTCCAAAATTGTTGTTGACTGTCATAAGCTTTTGTCATTAGCATAATAAACTGTTACGCGTCATCTGTAATGAATATGAAATTGACAGATTCTACCCAATTAACTAGCAGTTAATTGGACCAGCATGAAAATCCTGAGGAATTTGTATTAGAGCAGAACTCTTTTCCTTTAGCTTTAAGACACATTCAGAACAATGAGGCAGAAGAGTTGGCATGTAAACTAGTACCTTACAGCTGTGGTAGGAGGCCTTTAACTGTGGTGCGAAGAGCTTTCCTTTCCTTGGGTCCAGCCATATACATCCATAGGATTTATTGAGCTGTGACACCCCACACAAGAGCCGTGAAGCATGGACATTTGCCTTCCTCTCTGCCACACTCTCTGGGGCCCAGCAGAGGAGCACAGGGACTGCCGAGGGATGGTTGATTCTGCCCAGAAAAAGTGATCAATAGACCTCACTTCACTCTTGCCCTTTTTTCTTGGCCCGATCTCGCCCTCTTGCTGCCACCATGCATGGGGTCAGAGCAAAACCCTTAATTAAACAGGCAATTAACAGAGAGCAAGGCACATGCTGCCTGAGAAAGAGAGAGAGAGCAAACAATGGTGTCGTTCGACCTTGGCATGTTCTGGGAACCTTAGGGAAAGGACTGACCCAGTACCAGATCACTGATCTTCATAGACGATTAGGCCACTGTCAAGAAAGAGCCAGTCAATGCACAGCGGTAGATGGGAACCGGGACAGTTTAGCCTTGGCTGATAGATTGTTTTTTTTTCTAGCACCATCAGCTCATCAGTGTGTGCGTTTATCTAAGGATAGTATTTAAAGTAAAAAAATTTTTTTGGGCTGTTTTTACTGTTTTAAAAAATAAGGGATAAGAGATGCTCTTGATGGCATTATTGTTGCTGATGTTTGTCTGCACACTGTAGTAAAGCTGTGCTGAGCCTAATTTTGGATTCAGATTCTTTGTTTTTATCCTTCTGCTTCATATATTTAAAGATATTTTTAGCATACTTTTTATAGCCAAGGGTTAGACATAAAAAGCAGCTTGTGCTTAAAATATTAAATTAAATGTAGGCTGCAGCATCGGTGGATGCGATGCAAAGGTTAACATACAGTAGCATTACTAAAACACTAAAACTGGAAGAGTTATTACTTGCATTAGGATGAAATACACGGCATCTTATATCCAAGTTGCGTTTTAACTTTAAGGGTCTTTTTACACAAAATGGCTTCTTGCGTTTTAAATAGCTGGAGAGAATGGCGCACAGGGTGTCTTTAATTTAGTTTTTTAAGGCTGAATTACTTTTATCTTGACACGGTGTGTTAAACTAAGTGGTCACAGTGAGATGTGGCAGGGTCAATAATAATGAGATTTCCTAAATAGTAAACTAGTAAAACATGCTGTTAATCTTAAAAACGTAATTTGCAACCTCAGAGATCTTAAATTGTATAGCTTAATTGCATTAAGTGGTGTGGGGAGTTCAGGGTCGCACATGACAAAGGTACCAGAACTTCTGGAGTGAGATGATTTAAAGGTGTGGGTGTGAGGACGTAAAGATCACTCAAGACCAACAGTGGTCCTACAAGTGACATGCTCAGCACTGTAGACAAATGGAAGGAGGGGAAGTCAAAGGCTGCATGCAAAAATCAATATGCAAAACAATGCTGCTACTTTTCACGACCCGTTTCTATCGGCCTGAGTGTTTGATTGGCGTGAGACGTGTCTGGATGCTGTGCAGGGGCCAGAAAACAACACCGGACCCTCAGTCAACTGCCTGCATATACTGAGCAGTGCAGCAGGGTTACCCATGAATCACTCTGAAATTCATTCCCTCTTTATCTCCTTTAGCATCGCTCCACTGAGCAGCAGTAGCTCTAATATAACAACATGTGTATCCTACATGATAAATGTAACGGGGTCCCCAAAACTACTAGAAGCAGATTCTTATGAGCTCACATGATGGATTTACCCATTACAGTTCATCTGTCTATAGTTTCTATTCGTTCTATTAAACCCATTAGAATATGGAATATTGTGCTTGGTGGGGCTGGTAAGGTACCTTTCTGGTGCATTGTGGCACTTTTGTAATTGCAAATTAGTTTCAAATTTGCTTTTTGCCTAAAGAACCTGACTTCTGATTTAACCACATTAAGTAATGTCAAGAAAATGTTCTTGACATTTTCTTTAGGCAAAAAGCAAAGGCTTTAACTGTAAGATCACCATATAAGACACCATACTTTTAAGTTATCTAAGTCAGGGGATATGCTGTTTGTTTTCCAAGGATTTAAGTTTTAGTCCAATGCTTTTCCCATCCCACATACATTTTTGTTTCTGCTATTTAGTGCATCAGAGATTGACAGATCAAAGGCAGTCAATCGTGTGAATAACCTTTCCATGATCTCTTGTTACTCAGCAGGGTAAACAGCAGAGAACAGCCCAGTATGCCTTGGGCATCTAAACTTTGCCACAAGGATTGTTTGTTATGTATGCATCTAAACAACACTTTATATGTCTCTCTGCAGCTCACCAGAGCCTCTATCTGCATATCTCCACAGAGACTGACTGATGTTCACTAACTGCTTGCTTTATTGATTACCTTTTCTATCCTAAAAGAAGCAGGTATTTATAGACGGCACTGGAGTTTTGGATGGATGCATGTGCCTCCCCCCCAGAAATGTTTGTGACCTTTTTTATTTATTTATTTTTCGTTTGTTAAGAATACAATGTTATAATGTTTAATGCTATATTGTGATATTTATTTGTTAATAAAACAGACACCTGGTATTAACATCCATTTTAGGTGGTCTGATCACATATGTCTAAACGGAGTTAATTTTCTGCTTGGTTCACTCAAACCAGATTTGACAGTAGTAGAAAATGCATAGCGTAAGCTAATATGCTCTGATGTTTCTTGAATAGCGACAAAGGACCACTTGCTTACCTCTCAATCAACACTGGTTTTAAACCTCATGTGTTGCATATAAACAATCAATGCTAATCAATTCACTCCATGGGTTGTTTAAGATCCACTCTGTGATGCTATACAGTCATAACTGCATTGTTGTTTTCTAGTAAATCTAAATGTATAAACCTCTCCACCTGTGTTTAAAACTCAAAAGCATTTGTTTTAGTCTGTCTCTTCAGGCTGAAGACCAGGATGTTCTAGTCCTCATGGAGAATCTGTCATTCGCTGCTGTTGGCTGCCAGTTACGGCAACCTGTTTGCTTCCTGCAGTAAAGCTCTGTTCATTTGGGTGCGGACAGAGAGGAATGTGCTGCACATTTTGTTTTGCACGTTTGGTTGGCAGTGGCACAGGCTCAAGTAATTGCCCACTTGCTTTCCCGTCGCTCTGTTTAGATTACAGTCTGGATTCGTCTGACTGATTTGTCGTCCTATTGCAACACTTTTTTTTTGCCTGGTTTTAAAAGATGTTCTCGCATATAAGTGGCACTTGGCAAAACACACTAAGAGGAAGAAATC
Organism: Ambastaia sidthimunki; assembly: GCA_036877625.1. Lineage (NCBI taxonomy): Eukaryota > Metazoa > Chordata > Actinopteri > Cypriniformes > Botiidae > Ambastaia > Ambastaia sidthimunki. The sequence goes on from JAZGTK010016095.1 coordinate 5,104, forward strand.
AACATGGGTGACTCTGTGGTCCGTCCTTATGGCAGTATATTATTGTCCTTCTTTCTACAGTTTAGAGTAAAGAACAAAACAAACAAAAAAACTACTTGGATTTTTATAATTAAAAAAAGGGGCTTCAAAAGGAAATTAATGTGTTTTTGAAGGCCTACACATTTTTCCTGGTGTAACTCTTATGAGGGAGTGACATTCTGAAGAGCTCATCAAATTGTTCCTTAAAGGAAAAAAAGCACTCCACCAATTTCAGCACCAAAGCAATTTAGTAGCCGGATCTTCTGTCTGTTTACAGACATAACATAACCACAAGTCAAAATAATATTTCCTACAAAATTGGACACTAGCTGAAATTATGAATCATTATTATAAACTTATTGTTGTAAATTGATGTAGAGAACAGAAATCGCTTTTTGTCATGTACTTGCTCAATAACAGATTTTTATTTTTTAACAAAAAGTTATGGATTGCAGTCATTCATTTTTAATTATGTCTGTCTCTCTATCCACACACACACACACACACACATGAATGTATATTACTTGGCTTGTTTTTGAAAGAGTGAAGGTTTAGCTTGACTTGTTTTTCAGTATGTGTTGTGCTAAACATGACAACTGATCGGCACTTCCTGGCATTTCACTTCCTGTCAGTTCTTCCTGTGCGACACCCTCCTAATTGTCAGATGAAATTGTACCATTTTAAAGTTCTGGGTTATTTCTCCCAATGCCATTTATAAAACGTTATGAAACTCGGCCAGTACAAGCACTGGGGAAGGTTGGTGTCACGCTTTGCGTGGAAATCTAAAGGAGTGTTGCAAATGTTCACTTCTCCACGGTTTAGACTCGAGTCACGGCTAATTCCATCAGAACTGTAAAAGCAGGTCAGCATATTACTGCAGAGCAAGATATCAATATGGTTTCTGCACTGAATCTGTTTCTTGTTCCAGACTCTTCTTTTTTTGTTATTTCTATTTGTATGTTTTACTCCACACATCATCTATTTGTTTCTAATTCAAGACAATAAAGGATTTTTTTTGTTTTCTGTCAGGCAATCCAGCACACATTTGTTCTCCGCCCGCCAAATCAAATTTATCTTGGTCACTGAGATTGTTTATTTTCTGACAGAGAAGAAAGAAAATCTGCATCATAACAGAAACATTTTTTTTAGGGATGGTGTGTTTTGAAAGTAAAATTAAAGTCCATTTTACAGCTGTAAAGTGACAGTATGTGAGTCAAGATATTGCAAAATAAAGCAGGGCGGGGCTTGAGCCAAACGAAAAGGGTGTAACTTTGCTGTAATGGTGCTTGAACATTTTCTTTGGCTCTTTATTTACAGTTGCAGTATTCCTGTAGTCTGGGATGAAGTGGAGAAAGTGTCATTTCAAAGGAAGATTAAGTTACTACATTTTAGTTAAGACTATACAGGACAAGTCTGTGGTCAATATACTGTACTATACTTTATTGCTCAAAAATGTGATCATTCATTAAGAATTGAATAGGATAAATTTATCATTTGACATTTTTAGGGAGAAATTAGTATATTTTCTCAAAGACACCTACAAACCCTCACTGAAATGGGTAGCATGTTACTGGGAATGTGCCGAAGCCATGTATCTTATTCTTAATGCCATCGTATTTGGATAATGGCTTCAAAATGAATATCACTTGTTGTGCTATGCAGGGCATATTTGTTTGATGAAAACTATGCAGGGGGACTATGTTTAAAACAGATGTCCCACGTAATTTGATAAACTTCTGGTCAAGGCCCACTCTCTTCCACAATTAATCCGAATACAGATACAGATAGGAATAATTTTGAGTTGCCTACAGATACATGTAACTGTGGTTTTGGGATTCCCAGAGGAAATAGTGCAGCTGATAGGATGAGGGGGGCAGAGTGCATTATCATTATGGTTTCTGGTTGTATTGGGTGCCACTTCTTATACGACTAACCAGGCTGCCTGACATTGCCGGTTCAATTATACCTTGAAATGCGGGCGCGCCATTCTGCATGTAAAGTGTATCCTTCTCTTCCTCGCAGACAGAGTACAGAACTCACAAAACAAAGCATGCACGTATGCTATCCATGAATAATACACAAGACATATGTTATGGGGGAGTATGTGCTAAGCATGCAGGCAGAGATTAGACACAAACATATGTGGCAGAACTAGATTCTGTTTTTGCCAAAGACACTTTTATTTGCTGCTGCTCTCCCTGTGGGTTCAGAACATACCTTGGACTGCAACCCTGTTTAATAGGTAAAACCACACGTTTGTTTAATCTCCAGTGTTCAATCAGATCTTGCTATGGTTTCTTTCTTCCATCAGTGCCTTGGAGGGGCAAGACCTCCAACCCACCTCTTCATATCTCCATCCTCTTTGCTGAGGCAGCAGAATTAGATCGCGATATGTTGCGGCTTCCATCAAGGACGGTAAAATCAATAGCTGTCTAGTTAGTCAGCACGTAGCACTTATCAAAATCTTTTCTTGCGAGTCATATTTTATTTAGAAATGTGTTGGCCTAATGTCTCCATTCTATCTAAGCCATCAATCAAAACTGCACGGATGGCCACAACTTAGCTGGAGTCTGGGAACGTCAGATCTTTTATACAGATCCATTTAGCTCGTAGAAGTATCACTCTGCCTAGCAGATTTCACGTCGAAAATAGACCAGGGCAGACAGGAGCAGGGGTGGAAATAACTTGAACAGTCAGCAAACTCACATATATATTGTTTACGGTAAATCAATAAAATAAGGATAGTGAAAGCACATCCAATTTAATGCAGGCGCACAGCTACATGTTATTATCATATAAAATAGAAGAGACTGCAAGTGCTCCACATTTATTGACTATGTTTTGACCCTAGATGGCTCCTTGTTGGGTCAAACCAGGTTTACGTTATATCATCCAGCTTTACAGTTCCCAGATTGGCATCCGCTTAAGTGTTACAACTTGAATCAGCATTTTCTCCCAGGGTTGTTGCAAAGGCTTTCAACAGGAGGGCAGAATGACCGCTGTGGTACATCTGCGTCTGCGAATGAAGTGAGATTTGTGGTGGCAGAGCCTATAAATTTTTCTTAGGGCTCTCTGTGGAGCGGGTGGCAGCAAGAGCGTCGATTCTGGTTCAACACGCTCTGAATCGACCCCAGCTCAGGTAACAGGGCTCGTGTTGAGAATCAGCATGGTGATGGACTGAGGCCAGTTGCGGGCCAATATAAGAGTTTGTGTAAGCATTTGTGTTAGCTGCTGTCCAGCTTTGTCCAATGTAGTGATAGACATGGGCCCTTCAATGAGTGATTATAGATAATGGATTAGATAAGATTTCTTACTGCTGATTACAGTGTGCAACTGTCATTTTAACAGAAGCTGGGATTGGCTTGACTTTGCATGCTGTGTTTCACAGAGGAAATCTTGGCAAATCCTTACCTGTCTGATCACTTTATTATAACCAAATGCCATTATCACATTAGAAGGTATGAGGTCTGTGGGATGGTTCAATTTGACAAATCTCTCAAACTTTTCATTTAATGTATGTATTTCAAAAAAAGTCAACAATGTCACACATAAAATACACAAGCAGGAGAGTGGTGGTTTGTTTCAGCACTGCCAAATAGTAGAAAAATACTTTGATTAAAATATCAGAGGCACATACTGTAGCAGTATTGTGCCTTGTAAACAAGATTATTTTCCCTATAGACCCCAGTGCACACTCACTCTCTGAAGTCATAGAGCAGCCAGCCAATCAGATTCAAACAGGGAATTCCAGACAGCTGTATCGCATAATCCATGCTGTCTAAAGACTTTATATATTACAGCATTTTGTGCCTAGTGTACATCATGCATGCTTTAACATCTAACTTTCATTTTTATTTAACAGTTTCCATTTTGATTTGGAAATCATTTGGTGCGCTGGATCAATTTATTTGACTTGTTTTAACTTGGGTTATTTGATGTAGAAATGTGTGCCATCAAAGTGACCTGATAAATAAAATAATCATTGCCCAAGCTCTCAAGCTGTGCTCAATATCTGCAGTATCAACAGTATTTACATAACACTTTATGGATATTGCCAGCAGTCAGGGATCAATGAGGTCTATTTTAATGATCGTCTCTTCAGGAAGTCTGGGCAGCAGTTGATTCTGGTTATGGCAAACTCATATGAATAGGGGCTTGTCTAACGTATGTTGAAAGCCTGAGTTTTTTGTTTTTCAGCATTGTGTATTTTCTTTAGTTTGCTGAGAGTTTATTTTATGAAATATTGATGAGGGTGGGAGAAACACTCTTATTTCATAGCCTACTTTAATGAAAGTACCCTGCGTTTCTTCAGAGTTTTATTCTGTGAAGCACAATTATTCTTCGCACACCATATCCCACCACTAATCTCCGCACCGCACGCACGCACACACTGAGGCATTAACATGATTAATTCATTTTCAACTAAATAAGATGGCTATTTGCATAATAACACTCAGAAACAGTGTGCGCTACGAAGGTCTTTAACAGTGCTTCACACACTCTGGATTTATGAGAGAACAGGTTTAATGGAATAGAACATTTATCCAAACATTCTATAGGTGCTGTACAGATGTGCTATATATAATTTTATGTCAAGAATTCTATATAGCACATTCAAAAAACAATGTGCTATATAGTTTTTTGTAGTCATCTGACAGCTTAGTGACATAAACATACCACAATTTAGGCCTCACCCCCTTCTGCAGCTATCAAATCTCATCTTCCATCACGCATACTTAAACTGGCACATTGCTTTTAGATATAGTATAACACATGTAAGAGTGATAAAATAACTTTTTTGTGGTGAACAATTCTGTTACAACACACATTTAAATGTTTAAGTATTTATATATTTTCTATTAATAACAGAGTTTGATACATGATAGTGCACTATTGTGGGTGTGATATACTATGCACACAGAGTTTACACACTACCTGTCTACCTATAGTCCATCTCCTGACTCCCAGTCATATAACAGGGTAGTGTGCTGTTTGTTTATAGGTTCGATTTCAGATAGACTCTGTTTTGTTCCATGGCAAGCTTCAATATCTGTGTATATCAGCATGCTGCTGCGTGTCATTGAGTTCCATTGGTCACGCCTCGACATCCTCATTCACAGAGCAGCGTTCCTCTCCAGTCAGCAAGCCGCGCTGCACTGCCCTCAAAATGGCTGACTCTAAACAACACTAAAACACAATTCTAGCTGCCCAGCACTTCTTAACAGAGCATACATTTTAAAACTGTGTAGTGGACAAATCTTTCTACAGTATACATGGCAAGTGTAATCTCACATTTAAGGTGTGAAACACTGCGGTACTGTGACTGGATGCACTATACACAGCTCTTGGTTTGTTGTGCGTTGGTCAGAATTTGTTATCTGGTGTTTTTTTGTGCTATATTACAGGTGTTAAAGAATTTTAGGAGATTGTGTTGTGTAATAGATGCAATTGGTTCTAAATGGCAAATTCGCACTATTGAAGTGCATTGTGGGAAAGGGGAAGCTACGTATAGTATTGTTTCAGATGCTAAATCAAAACTGTTTGTTAAACATAAAGGGCTTTCCACAATCATGAGTGAAGTGTATAACGGTGGTAACTTCAAAGATTTGAGCAAAGTGTACAACAATGATTTTAAAACATGTTCTTTTGCAAAGATAAGCTGTGCAGCTTCAAATAAATTTAATTGAAAGAAATGCAGATGACACTTGCAAACATTTAATTTGTCATATGCAGTCGCAACACAATTCATATTCATACTTGCATATTTGCTGTTATCAAGGTAACGGTAACATTCAGATGAAAATGAAGTGACAGTGATGTATGTATAGCTTTATGTATATTATGTATTATGAGTGTTCCAAGCACACGAGACAGTAATGACCTGCTCTCCTCATAGTACTCACTTAAAATGCTCTACCCTTCAGAGTGATTATAACATGTGAAATGGAATTATGCCCAGTTCATGTTATCTTTTCAACTCAAGCATCCTCAACAGATCCGAATTGTCTTTTATTTATGCATGCACTCACTCTGTCTCACCTTACCTTGTGCCTTCAGTTTGATGGGAAAGCCCCACATGCTACCAGAAATATGACAGCAGGAGGGACATGTTTATGTGTTTGAGAGAATGAGCCAGAGAGGAAGCGGGAAAAAGGGAATAAAAAAAGCTAGAGTAATAACATAAGTAGGCCAAGTAATGATATTGGATGCACGATATCTTTTTTTAATACTCAGTGTGAATACTGATACCTCGTGTTATACAGTTGTAATTTTTTAAGAGATAGAACTGTGGACTGATGATGTAAAGGTAGAATAACTAAAATTGTTTGTAAAAAAAATAGCGCACACAAAATTTTGAATTCTATCATTTATTCACATTTATATTGTTCTAAATCCATGTGACGTTCTCTCGTGTGGAGCACAGAAGTTGTTGTTTTAATGAATGTCCTGACTACTATTTTCCATATGAGATACAAGTGAAAGAGGTTATTCAATCATATTGAACTTAGCCCTACACAACAAGATGAACAATTACAGTATTTGCTAATCTGAAACAATTTAAGGAGAATGGAAAAAAATAAAAATCAGAAACAAAATAAGATTTAGGGCTGTTTCAGCTGCAGGGTAGGGTGCTGTGCCTTGTGTGTGAGAGAGAGTATGTGCGTGTGTGTTGATAAAAATAGAGCTAGGTGCTGTGAAACCCTCAGAAAGGTCAAAGGGGAAGTTTCACTGGGCTTTCTTCCAAACTCTAGTTATATGTCAGCTGGATATTGATCATCGTGCTGGGTGATCTGTCTTAATCCAATCCCCAGGGCTGAGAGAAGGGCCTGGTGTGTTCCTTTATTTGACCGGGGGCAGTAGAGGGGTATCATAATATGATATTAAGCATATTACCTGTAGATATTATACAACATATGAATATATGCCCTCTGATGGGCTGGCCATCTGTCCAAGGTGTTTCTCTGCTTCTGCACAAGCTGGCATAGACTCCAGTAATCCCTGCAGCCCTAAACCGGATAAGTGGTCTAGAAAGTGGGTAGATGAATGAATGGATGGAGAGAGAACATAAGTAAATAAGAGAACGAGTATGTAATAGAGAAATTCCCTCATGCAATTCTTACTTGTTTTGGGTGTCTTCCCTTCCTTTCCTGTTGATGGGAGTTGGACACCTCATGCGGTTTTAATTAGATGGGGTGATTAGGAAATTGGGAGAGAGGAAAATTAAAAACGGGATTAACAGGGTTTTAGACTCCGGGAGACAAAATGGAATGAGAGACATGTGCTATCTGCCACACATCAGTAGCCTGATCTGTCCATTATTAACTTCCTGTTCACAGTGGGCAGCATAGGATTACAACACAATGCTTGGCCAATGAGCAAAAGTTAAATAACAAGTTAAATTGGGTAGAGCCCAGTCCTGATATTGCAGTGGCTTGTAAATTAAATCCATTGACTTTATCAGTTTGTCTTGCCATAAGTTTCAATGTTGTATCCCTATTATGCAAACAGCAGTCTCTCAGCATTCAGTGCATCTCGTATGTTACGCACACAAGCCATTGAACTGTAGATAGAAAAGATACGCTATTCTATTGCCACTCTTGCCTATAGAGATAAATTATTCACTGTAATTAAGCCATGTTGACCTTTGCTACAGGTTCAGGTAGTGCAAGTAAATGTATGACTGTATATTTGTGTACAGCTGAAGTGTTGTTGTAGTGAACATGCATTGTTATGCATTCCTAGAGCACCAGCCTCTCTCTCTCTCTC
>JAZGTK010016096.1:0-12888 GCA_036877625.1 Ambastaia sidthimunki
TAATATGATAAGGTTGCAATTTTGACGCTTAAGGCCGCTTTGATGGCACCTATGCAACACACTCGCAAAGAAACGCAATTCACTGAATTTGAATGTCACTCACTATTTACTTAAATAATGAAAACTTGACAATGGTTTAAAACTCATCTTACCTGGCGCGTTTCTCCAACACATTTCCACTCATGCAACCCACCAGACTGTGCATCCTGCCTGCACGCCGCCTGTCTGACACCGTCCCTCTTTGCTCTCTGCCAGCTAATCCATTCTTTCAATGGAAATGGCCCAATGGGTAATGTAGGCCTACGTCACGCTGATCGACAAGAGGTCGGCATTTACATAAGCCCGGTCTTTAACGACAACCTGTCAGCGCGAGGCCACTTAAGATCAAGACGAGACAGAACAACTGATCACTGGCTGACCCAGCCCACGTGACTGTCACTGGTCATTCATATCACTAGCGCGCAGACAGCCCCCCCTCAATCCACGACTGATTGAAGAAGGCTGAAGGTTGGCTGGGTTAGACCCCGGGTGAGTACTGAGACGTTAATCAGTCCCTGGGCCCATAGATCGGTCAGTGTGGCAGCCACGTGCAAGGAAACCCAGGACGATGCCACAATGAGCACATTTGTAGATTTTACGACCCTGAGTGGCGGAGATGGAGGTGGCGGGGGCTCTTGCTCAGTTAGAGCGTTTCACGGCGACCACGGACTTTCAACATTCCAGTCGTGTGCTGTCAGGGTAAATAACTGCACTGGAGACGAGCGATTCATGTCCAGTAGATCATCACAGGACGCATTTCCCCCTCATCCACCTCAAGCCGGGTCTTACCAGTCCCCCGGGACTCTGTCAATTACCTACAGCGCCCATCCAAATTACGCGACACAAAGTTTTTGCGCCGGATACAATCACTATGCCCTAAATCAGGACGTGGAGTCGCCCGTGAGTTTTCCCCAGTGCGGCCCGCTGGTTTACTCTGGAAATATTTCCTCTACAGTTGTGCAGCATCGTCACCATCGCCATGGTTACAGCGGCGGAAACGCACACCTGAATGGCCAATTCCAGTACGCCACAGCCACGTACGGTAATGGTGCGGATCAAACAAGCCTTACGTTTGTGGCGGGCTGCTCAAATCCGCTATCCCCTCTGCATGTAAACCATCACGACACGTGTTGTTCACCGCTGTCGGATGGCGTATCCACGGGACAGACATTTGACTGGATGAAGGTTAAACGGAACCCACCCAAAACAGGTGAGTGACTTGAATTAATTTGAGGTGTTATGCTATGATTAAAGTAAAAATAAGTAGATTTAGTTTTAAATACTATGGCTGTAAATAGGTGTGGACAAACTAGGCCGTATAAATTTGTGGGGACTGATCTGACATCCAGCGCTACCTGTTTAAAAACTAAATCAAGATTGTGCACCCTGACACCTTTTTCATTCGTTTCTTGTCTTTATTCAGGGAAAGCTGGAGAATATGGATTTGGTGGGCAGCCAAACACCGTGCGCACCAATTTTACCACAAAACAACTGACAGAGCTTGAAAAGGAGTTTCATTTCAATAAGTACCTGACTCGTGCCAGGCGCGTGGAGATCGCTGCTGCGCTCCAGCTGAACGAGACGCAGGTGAAGATCTGGTTCCAGAACCGTCGTATGAAGCAGAAGAAGCGGGAAAAGGAAGGTGTTTTGCCCAAATCTCCACCTGAACCGAAGGATGGTCCTGAAAAGCCTCAGGACGCCTCCGAAAAGTCGCTCTCCGCACCGTCGACGCCATCCCCAGCCTCCTCCACCGTTGACCCTTATTCATCAAGCTAAACGGCTGTAGGGTTTGTTCTGTCATCCTGTCAATGATGATACAGAACCGTCAGTGACTCTTGTGTCAAGTTATTGTCAAAATCACCATGTCCACATACGGACAAGTGTCATGTAGAAAACAATGCACTATTTAGAGATTGTATTGACCTCAACAGTTTTGACAGCTCAGTGTATTTTACCTGTACTTTGCGTTTTTGTGAAATGACTTAATTGTTTGGGCACCTTGTCAAGCAAATAGATAGAACAAGTTTTTACAAGTGGCTCGTGCATTGTCGTGCACAGTATTAGCAAACGCTGCACTTTTAAACACACATTTGCTAGGTCGGACCTGTACACCACTTGTCAAAATGCCTACCTCATGAAACGGATGACAGTGCAATATATGTAAGGTATGTGTGAATTTAAGAGAAAGGTTAATTGTCGGAAGATACCTTTTCGGACTGTGCCTGGTGTTTAGCTGCATCAAGATGAGCAACTCTTCAAAGTTGCCGACCGGACATACTGAGTTTTATCAGTCGAAGATGATGGATCAAGCCTCTCTCGCTTATCATGCTTTAAAAAAAAAGATCAAAACACGGGTGAATTAAATGATGTGTGTATTAAAATAGCTCTCAATTACAATTTATTTGAATACTGGTGTTTAAACTTGTTTGTTTTTACTAACCAGCTCCACATGCGCACACAATTTCATGATGTTAATTATATCTCTAGGATGACTGTCTGCAGGAAATTACAGACTCATATTTCATTTATATATTCAAATAGTCCAGCCCTCTATGTGTTATTTACACAGTGCTTGTTCAAGCAAATGTGTGAATTGTAACATTATACGGACTCCGTTATTTTTGAATCATTGATTTGTACAGTCATAAACGTCAAATAACGCGCTCAGCGTTTCTGTAACTGATGAATGCGTCAATGCGTGATTGCTTCTTTAGGGAAAATGCGATATTGGCACATGCTAAGCATGTTTATCCACGAAAGGGAGATGCGTAAGGTTGTCATAGTCATTCGTGATGACAACCCTATTGACCTGTTAGTTTATCGAAGGGAAGCGGAGGACGAGAAAAAAGTGGCAACATCGATTAAGTCATGTCGACAATCGACATCAACGCGTCAGTGTGACCTCATCAGTGTTAATGACACGTCTGATTTCCCACATGACAGCCGTAGTTTTGTTTCTAAACTGTCGTGGGAGGAATAAGAGCACGCTAACAAGTTAGCTAAACCACTGATCTAATGCACAACAGACTTGTTGAGTATTAACTACATTTACTAGTTTTATACTTAGAAACAGTTTTTGCAAAAAACGGGTCTTTTACGGGTCGTGTTGGTACACCACAAATCAGAAGTCAAAATCCCCCCCCCTCTCTCGTACACATGCTATAAAAAGACAGAGCAAGCAATCGCACAAAAACACAGAACTTATCTTCAGTACCCCATCGATACTGTCATGAAACATCATATATATTTTGCTTTCAGTTATCGTATCTCCAACTTTCTGGAGAGCAGATGATATTCAGTGCGGATCGTGTTTCTCTTTCAACCTGCACACCTGCGTTACGCCTATAATATCTCCAGATCTCTGGTGTGCATTTGTGTTTTTTGCCGAGGCCAAAAACACAAGACTGACGCCCGTCGGCCTCAGCACACGTGTGTTTGAATGTTGATGTTCAAAACAATATTATACATTTTCTAAACTAAACATTGTAACTCTTAACCAAGTGTTGCTTAAACATTCAGTTTACCACTGTTACATGAGCGTAAACTGTTTTTGAGCTTTATGAAAAAGATTTTGTTTCTGAGGACGAACAAACTGTATTTGGGCTAATTCTTAGGCAACACTCTTGTCGATTTGATCAAATTAATTTAATAACATATAAACTGCCTTATGTATATTGTCAGCCTGTTATTTATATAAAGCTATTATTCGAAACAACCAACAAATGTACAATTATACATATAGTAAAAGGAAGATCAACCAGTCAAAGCTACCAGGATTAAAACTGGGATTTTAATGTCAGCTTGTCAGCCAATCAGAGTTCTGCGGGAAGACTCGTGACTGTGAAAATAGAAACGCGATTACTTTCATTGCAGATTAAGAAAGCCAATAACAGCTAAATTAAACCGTATTATTCTTTGTTAACCTTGTTATTCTAAAGTATAAAAAGTCTTCATTTATGCCTTTGCATGCATCAGTATGCTATTATATGTAATATTAAGTCAGGCGCAAACTAAAATTAATAAACGTATTTCACGGACATCTTGTTTTTAAGTAGACTGACCCACGCGACTGAAAATTGTAAGTATCATTAATAAAAATATACATGTTTATTCATTAAGTTATTTAGTAGCCTACTTTAGTATTGTCAGGAAATTAAATATTTATTGAGGCAGGTTCTCTCTTGACAAATAAACGATTAAATTTATTTCTAAACTCTAACAAACGAGAGAGAAGCTGCGTGAAAATGTTTGAAAAAACAGAATCTTTATTATTTAATAAGTTACTATTATTATTTTTACATAATTATTAATGAAAGTTGTCTATGTAAAAGTCAGGCAGTTTTTCATTAATTAAGCGCCTTTTAAATATTTTCCTCTGTAATACTGCAGGTCTATATTTTTATTTTCCCATGCAGATTCATTTGCAGAATAAATGTTATAAGAAATGGAGATGCATTACAATCTGACCTGAACCACAGAGAACACAACAGGGTCATCGAGTGGCCACTACCCTAAAGATTATTGTCTTATTATTGTCATTTAAGAGCTAATATCAAAAAACATATTCTAGCGCGAGTGAAAAACGTTCATATACAGCTACTGGTAAAGAAACGCTACTTCAAAACCACTGAAATAAATAACATTGAACCAACTTATAATTTTTATCTCGTCAGTCGAGCGAGCCCGTCGTGTTCACAGACATAAACAAACAAATAACGAGCCGGAACAGAAATAAACGTTTGAACGGTTTTGACAGAAAACACCCCAGGCGTTATTGTTATTATTAGGGTAGGAATTATTGTTAATGCAAGAAGGAATTTTGTTTTAAAATAAAAATAAAAAATGCCAAAACAAACATCTTTGTATTTACATAACTTCCATAAGAGTTGTTTGAAAATGTGAGTTTAATGTTCTAAACACAGGCAACGATATATAAATGAAAACTTTATAAATGGTTCTGTACTGAACACAATGATTCAATAAGTTTTTACAGCGCAATAGTTTTCTTAATTATTTGTTTTATTTTATTATATCTCTGTCTGTGGGTCGTTGGTCACTTTGCATGGTGCATAAAGAGAGCTGAGAGGAAGTTTATGATAACACTTGCGATCTTAAAATTCATTGATCCATTCTGGCCTTTATTGTTTTGTGAACATTAATAAATCAATCACTTACACACCCTGTATATGGAAAAGATTCAAATCCACTAGATGTTTTCATGTATAATCAACTTCTGTCAGGTTTCAAGGGTGAAATATTTATTTGCCCGGAGCGTTTCTTTTGATCACTCATCATAAGTGTACCAAATAATCTTTTCAAATTGTCATTCAAAAAATCAAACCGGCTGAATGCTTTAAAGAGGTAAATTATTATACATAACACACACAAACACACAAGCCAAAGAAAAAAGTTATGAGATTTTATGGTTATGCCTCCACTTGCACAAAATTCTTAATTTATTTTCAAATAACTAGCAAACATGCACTTAAAAAGGTGATTCTCCTTGTAAAATGGTTGACTCCAGAAACTATAATGTGTTTTTCGAATTATGTGGATAGCTGACCACAACGCATTGAAAGGCTATTTAAAAATGAAAAGCATTTTCACACTTTTTTAGAAACATTATGGAAAATAACTAAATAAAATGTACAATTCTCAAAAATCACGTTTTGAGTTGTGATAAAAGATCATCTTGTGCTAAACCTGAAGTTCATTTATTTCTGTGAAGCACCATCATATGAGAAAATCACTAAATCCCCACCAACCAGCTGATGAAAAGCTGCTCTAATAATAGATCTGGCCCAAACATTAAGAAAACATCATTATTAGAAACAGCAATTACAGGCATAACATTGCAAACGGTCTCAGATGGTCAAATGATCAATCAAAACCAGAGAGAAGATTCCAAACAGTTCTTTGTGTTCTTGTGCAATCATTATGTTGTGGTACCTGCTTTTGGACTGTACTGTAACAACACAAACAGAATATATACTGGATTTCACTCCAACTGTCGTATTTAAAGCTCTTTGCTTTGACTAAAACTCTAAAACCAATTATGAGTGCAAAAGTGATAAAAACGAACATTAGAGGGGGTGTTCGAGCGAGTCATATAGAAAAGAGGAAGAAATGGGGGGTAGAGAGAGGCAAAAGTAAAAAGGACAGAAAGAGAGAGGTCCATCCATCACACTGTCTTAACCTCACGGTGACCTCAGCCTGCCAGCCAATGAGGCACCTCCCGTCTGTGCAGGAGATCGGGTAACCGTGGAGATGGACTGAACGTTTTAGCATTGCTCTTTTTGTGCTGTCTGTCAACACCTCCCAGAATGCTTTACTGCAACAGAACTGATGTGAGTGTCACAACCTGACTACATAGCTAACATGACTTAAAAACACAACCTAAAATTGTATGCAAACAAGAGCAAAACCACGTACAAAGGTATGTGCATATACGTACGCTCATGCAAACTAATTCCTTTGCTAATATGTCCTATATGAAGGGTTAATTATTAATCTGTTAAGCAAAACTTATAAGCAAAACTTTTGTAAATAAAGCTAAATTAATAACGTTTCATATAGATGCACAAAAATAGCAAAATGTTAGAATTTCTTTATATATTGCATTGGAATCGCTGCAGGGCGAAATGTTTTTAGGACGGTTACATGCCTGAACTTGTTACCAACATAAGTGATGGTGCGTTGAGATGTTAAATTCAATGTTCGGACAAAGTCATTTAATTATTGCACCTTATAAAGTACATGCTTAGCAATCTTTCACAGGCTTTGAAATGAGGAATCTCCTTTATTCTCACTAAAGTATTTGTTAAAAAATAATCACAACATAAACTGGACAACAGAAACAGTTCAGAACAAACCAATCCAATTTATAAAGACCAAACGTGCCGTTAGAATATCTGCATGAACAAGATGAATTTATGTTAAATGTTAATAGTGAAGATTTGTCTGTTCAAAAGGTGATTAGGCAACATCCCACAAGAACGCACATACACGCAGACACATGCACAATGATATTCATGTGCGCACTTCATACTAGGGCAAGAGAAAGAAGAAAGCAAGACGAGAGACACGCAAGAAGATGAGAAAGATTTCAGTAGCCAGTTTCTCTCCTGGAGCAAAATTCATCAGATAATACTGTATCTGTTTCAAGTTCAGCTTAGCTGCAACAATTAACCCCGAGGAAATCACACACACACACACACACACACACACACACACACACTCTTAATGAAAAATGGAGCTCACATGACTTTTGACAGGCCTACAATTTAAACATTGTCTGTGTGGATTTGGTGCAATTTGTCCTCTTGCAGATTAACATGGTTTCAGTTTTGATGATTTTGTGCAAACGTCAGAGTTCAGCTTTTACAAGAACACATTTATTGAATTCCTATTTTGCAACTTGTGCATTTTCAGGAGTGTGTTTTAAGATTAATTCAAGAGTCTAAAATAAGATGAATTTAAGAATCACTTCACTTAAGAATTTAGGAAATATTCTACCTGTGTAAAAATATAACCACATCAGGGCGAGGGCCTGATATAACTTTCAGGAAAGGCATTTGTCTCTTAAAAGGCATGTAAAAATAGACACCACAATGATGATGGTCATGTATTCTCATATGGAGGCACAGTCTTCAATGTCAGGTCTTTGACTCATGCCTGCAGGACTGTCACTTAGCTTGGGACAGTGCTTGAAGGTACGGTAGCGTTATCATTTGTACATCATGGTTTTCAACAACTGCTTCTCTGCTCCCAGTTTAGGCAAACAATAGCCACACTGTCAGTGTCTGAGTAATAATGATATTCTCTGTTTCAGAAGAATGGAAACGCAGCCCGGGGCGACTGTGACACTCAACTATGTTTATGAGCTGAAACATCTTGTCTTTCTCACACACCGACTCGCTCTCACACTAAATGTCATTTATGAAAATTTGAAAGGAAAAAGATAGACAACCTGTCAGACACCTACAGTGAAGATATGCACTGGCAATTACTGTCTGTCCCCTCTGGGCAAACCGGGGTCGCACCTGACGCACACCTGCATAAGTGGAGGGGTGAAATGAAAACTACATTTCCCACAAGGCAACTGGTGTCTATGGTTAACTGGATGGCTTGAATAAAACCACCACCAGGTGCCGATCTAAACTTAAACTGGTTAAGTAATACTAGCTCTGACACCATAGACTTACAATGAACAAAATAATTAACACAGGGATTCTATAAATATTTTTTTAAATGAACACATGATCCTCTGACACCTAAAAAAAGAATTTGAAAGGTGTGTAAGACACCAACTGGAGAAGAAAAACTATAAATATATAAATGCAAAAATGCTAAAAACCTGGACCCTTCTCTGAAGTCTTTCCATTTTTAACACAATCTGATAACTGTCTTCAAAACTGTTTCACATTTCAGCGATTTGATGGCTAATTGAATCTGTACAATCTCATTTGTGTGTTTTTAACGTACTTTTGCCCCAGTTTAAGGGTTAGCAATGTTAGCAGTGTTAGAAAAGCATGCACGCTTTCTTTTCTGAGAAACCTACGTTTTTGTACTCACGTCATACGAATTTATACAATATCACCAACTTGTAAAATAGTTACGTTTTCCCATGAGATCAGGTTGGCATTTTTATTAATATAGCTGAGGATGCCTGTGATGTGATTGGCTGTTTGCTGCCGAGTCATGACCTACAAAACACATATCTAATAATACAATTGTAAAAGGACTAAAATAACTATTATATCACTTCCCTCTCTTGTTTTGCCATTTCATTTGCCATTTTTAAAAATGCTACTTTGTTTTGTGCTACACTGGGAAGCCTCAACAGCTCCTCATTTTTCTAATATTTGCATAGACAGCCTGTAGCTATATGTGCAGATACTCTTCAAGTTTTTCGGCTACTGTTTACATTCAAATATTTTTGCAACAGAAGCAAATTAATACCAAGCAAGCGTTTAATGATGGAGTTGTCTTTATTCTGACTATCACTGCCAGACGCTGGCAAAATCATTTCACCAGCACGTGACGTGTCACCCGTGTGTCCGTGTGGCCCCTGATGTGATCTTTAGTCCCCTCATGATCTATAGACTGGCATTTTGGTCGCTCAGACACCAGACCTCAGTTTGCATGCTAAACATTCTGTCAGCCAATATCCTGACAGGAACTTAACGCAGCCACGGCAATACTGAGACAGGACAGCGAACGGCTGAAGACACAATCGCCAATAGTGAAATGGCAGCAGGCTGCTCACAAAGTATGCGAGAAAAAAAACTGAAAGAAAACTACTTAAAACTTCAGAAAGTCAATTCAAACAGCTAGTCTACTATCAAGCTAACAGGGAACATTCAAAGAACATTTTCTAATGTTCCCTAAAAGTTTTCTCAAAGTTATCAAAAATGTTCTTGCGGATATAATGTTTTTATAATGTATAAAAACATAATGTATTATAATGTATATAATGTATTTAAAGTTTTATATCATTTGTTAATATAAAAAACATCTTATGTTGTTAGTGGAATGTTTTAAAAATGCTACAGAATTATAAAAAACTTTGAATAATGTTCTTATAAGCAAACAGAAACGTTAATACAACATCTAAAAAACTGGATGTTTTGAACGTTCCTAGTGCTTAATTACTTTTAATTATTTAATGGTAAAGTTTGGTAACATTCTTAAAACCTAAAATTATTAGCTGGGTAGTTAGTCTACTAGTTCTATAAAACCTAAAAATATAGCAAGTTATGTAGAAGACACAAACAGACAGCTAAGACACGCTAATAGTATCTTGTGGTTTATTTTCTACACATTTCTTTGCCTTTTATGTGGGTTAGTTCATGTTTCTCTGTTCTTGTATGTAGATAAAGGTTGGAGAAACGGTCAAAGTGTGTGTGTGTCCATTTCAATTCCTGTGGGAGAATCTGTCCATCCCTCCACTGACACGTCCAGAGAACTGTGAAGTGATCAAAATGCGTGGAGGTGTGCATGCACATGTCTGAGCCTTAGGTCAATATAACCCTCATCAGGGATTCTTCAGCTCCAGCGTTTACATAAACAGCCGCTTAGCGGGATTAGCATGGTGTTAGCCTGTTAGCTTAGCCACGTAAACAGTGGTTTAATCTATTCCCAAACCCTCAGAGGGCCGACCAGGACAACCAAGCTCCCATTAGGTTAGGATATATTTTATAATCCAGGATTAAGGTCAGAATTAAGTAGCCATATTAAGCCCCATCCCATAATTACAATGGATAGTGCAAAGGGCTTATTTGAGAAAAGCAATCACTTTGTATTTAAAGGTAATACTATGAAAGATCAGTCATTTTTTTGAGGAAATGAACAAAACCAGTATATAAAATATCTGCTTTCCAAACTGCATCACATCAGTCACTTCAGTAAGTCTATAATAATTATTTAACATTCAGAACTGCAAAGATGTTTTACCTTATATCACGTTCACAAACTAAGAAGTTGTTCTGACAGCAGAAATGCTATACAGCTCAGATGACACACTTATATATAAGGTAGAAGCTTTCTTGTCTGTGAACATCCTATCAAAGATCTGATGACTTGCTACACAAATGGCTAGAAGAAAAAGAAACAGACAGATTAAATTTGGACACAAAATGCATTAAAACGTTTGTCTTAGCTATATTCAGAAATATTAATTTTGAATGACTTGTGAGGTCATCATGGCTTATGACGGAAAACATAGTAAAGTAAATACAATGGTACATGCATTTTAATACCATAGTATATATATTAAAGTACCATCCCAGCTAACAGGGAACATTCTCAGAACATTGGCTAACATTTTCTAAAAGTTCCGTAACATTAACTTCTTTAGTGTTATATATCATTATTCTTAAGTTCTTAGTAGAACATTTTAAGCAATAACATCAATACGTTTACAAACTGGACGTTTTGAACAATCAAAATAACATTTTTGTAACTAATGGAAACATTAGGGAAACGTTCTTACAACTTTAAATTGTTAGCCAGGATGGTATTACCATCTGATACATTAGTGTCCTACAGCACCACCGCAGCACTTCTCTGTAGGTGCTCAAGTTCTGAAGACATATTGTGTGATGGGCCACAACAAGACAGAATTAAACTTTGTTCTTCCATGTGAATGACTGAAAGCTAACACTACGGTTCTGCCACCTCCACACCTCTGAAACACTTTCAAAAGGAAATTTCCTCAACAACCCTGCAGCCACATGTAATGCAGAGATGGTGCTAATGTGTTTCATACATCCTGGTAACCCACCTACAGTGGCTCTCGGTGATGTGATGTCTGATGCCTTACGGTCATGTCTGGCTGATTCAGTCCCTCATTGTCCTGTGAATAATTACTCGTTACTGTGGTTTCCAATGTGCAGGCATCTCTTTAATTTAAAAAAGTCGTCTTTAATTTACTTTAGTCTCTTTATTTCTGCCTCTTTTAGCTCATAACAGGTTCCATGCAGGTTTATAGCAAATAAAAGACAGAGTTGATTGAATTACATTACTAAAATCTGTAGCAAATGTCTTTAGATAATGAAGTCAACGCTAATCTGTTTGTATAGCCCATTTTCTTTTTATGAACTGTATTTAGTTCAACAAATGAAGAGACTATAAATGTGACACAAAGGCTGCAGTTCTGTAGGCTACAGTTATTCGGATGCAGAGACTACATGTCAAATCATCCTCAAGCAACATTTACATTTATTCATTTGGCAGGCGCTTTTATTATGTAAGGTATACATTTGATCAGTACTTGTATTTTCTGGGATTGAACCCACAACCTTTGCGCTGCTAACGCAATGCTCTACCAGTTGAGCTACAGCAACACTTGCTCTCCCACTTCTTTTGTTGTATATGCAAATGTTTTGTTGTACCTTGCCAGTTCTTGTGTGTATTGTGTATGTGGGTATCGTTCTGTATACATTCATGACATCCAGTATACTCAGTGAACCACGAGAG
This sequence comes from Ambastaia sidthimunki, assembly GCA_036877625.1. NCBI lineage: Eukaryota > Metazoa > Chordata > Actinopteri > Cypriniformes > Botiidae > Ambastaia > Ambastaia sidthimunki. Next base: position 12,019 of record JAZGTK010016096.1, read on the forward strand.
GTCATCGCTTCTGAGGGGTCACGACCTGAACAAACATTTCCTTGGTTGAGGTTTGGGGTAAAATAATATTTTCTTTTCTGTCTTTTCTTTCCGTTCACCTCAGCAGTAGATAGAGCTGTGCAAAAAGCCATTTGCACGATCATAAGCTACTGATAAACACTCAAAAGACAACAATACTAAGAATATATTGTCACAGATACAACAAATAACACCCCTACTACAGGAAACATCCAGAACAACACAGATTAATGAATGATACAATATAAGCATCATACATTACATCACAGACAACTTTTTAGTATCAGAAACGCTACAAGACGTTTTCCAGACATGAAAGTCACCAGTAAAACATGACATGAAATGTCTTTAAATGCTCAAGGCAGCCTAGTTTACATTCAAAAAAGCAACTCATACATTACAAAACTCTCAGCAACGTTACTGTAACTGTGCCGTAAACGTTTAGCAATTAGTTGAAGTTGTAATCCATCTCTTCATGGTTACAGGCAATTACACGGTCATGCAAATCAACCTAAGCTTTAAATCTACAGCAGCTTTTCCTCAGTGGCCATAGATACACGAGTGATGACAGGCGACTCTGTCCGGTTGTGTTCCTGGCTAATGTTTTCTTTCCTTTTAGAGCAGAAAAATATCTCTCTGCTGAGGCAGTAGAATCAAACTTTACCAAACTGCCACACAAAAGCAAAACACAGTAAATACACGAACACTAAAGCGGAGAGATGTGGTCATAAAATTGTGTTTTAGTGCAGATTTTGTAGTTGCTGTAAATTTCATGCTCAGTTTTTATGAAATCGGCATAACTGAGCCAACCCAGCCTGTCACAGATCAGAATTTAAGTCTTAAAAACTATTT
>JAZGTK010016097.1:0-12887 GCA_036877625.1 Ambastaia sidthimunki
GAGCAATTCAAATGTTCTTATTGTCTTTGTAGTTTACAGTTGTGAAAGCATTGGCATTCTAACATGGTTTGTGTCTCCACAAAACATCATTTAGAACCATGCAAAGGGGAACCTCCCCTTGCCCAAATATCCAGACGAACTTTGTAGTGCTGCCAGCACCCAACCCCTGGATTTTAGTCCTGGGGAGTGGGGTGGGCAGAGAGGTCTTGTAATAATGTAAATAATACCAGGTGGATACCAGCATCAGATAAACATCTCGGAGCAATGACATAGTTTCTGCTTTTGTCTTGTGTGTTTTGTATTATAACCGTATACATAAATGCATGTGTTGCTCTACACAGGCAAAACATTGGATGTCAACCACATCAAAAAAGACCTCTCGGCTACTCTGAGATTGATATCAGAGGGTCTGCTTCTCCAAAAATGTGTCCCCCCTCCTTTCCCCCCCTCCTGGGAAAACAGCGACAACAAATTAGCCTTCTTTTATGTCAGAGCCTAAGGACGACACTTGGACAGCCCTGAGATTGTCCGCCCGAGTTCCCATGAACCTCACTAACCTTGTCTTTCAGTGCAGAAGGAAGCAGCCATTGTGCCAGCACCTGTTTCTGTGGAAATTGGTGAAATGATGGCTTTGTTAGTCATTGCCCAGGCAACCAGGAGAAAAGAGCATGAGGGTGAGAGGGAGGAGGAGGTGGGGCAGCTGAGGTTGGGGTGGGGGGGAGGGGCCACTGGACCTGGAGGGTCCACTCTTGGGGAGAGGACTGGAGCAGCGGTAAGGAATTTGTTATAATTAGACAGAGAACTTATAACCTCATTTCTGCTACAGACTATGGTCCTAATTTAGTCACAATTACTGGTCCAAAAATTGCTTTTAAACATATATATAGGTTGTACTTCAAAGTCTGAGGTGGGGGCCTGTTTCAATTGAAATAAATTGAAAAAAAAGAAATAGTCTTGCAACTTGGAATAGTGCCGATGGAATAGTGATTCGATTTTGGTAATTGGTAATATTTAATGGAGTTTACAAATTAAACGCTATTTGGTTTAGAACGTAACAGAGTAATGAGTCTCCTTTCTGGTCAAAGCAACATATGAGAGAAGATTCTGGAGGTAAAGTCTGACTGTCCCACTAGAGGGCAATCATTAATCAGCAGTGACACATCTGAATACAGCAGTGGCTGTATTTTAGAAAAAGTGAGAAAACAGGCCGGTAGGCTGATACGGTGAATGACAAAGCTGCTTCAGAATCAGTTAAACAGAAACTCGAACCAAAACAGACTCGCAGATGATTTACACATTAGTATAACGTGAAACATCAGCAATTGAATGATACTTTCTGATATAAAAAAGTTTTCTAATCATTCTTAATTATCAGTTGCCCATTATTTAAATGATGTGTATTCTGATATTGTGTGGTCAAATGGGCCTAAAATAACTGGTGTTTAATTCTGTATAAAGTCGCTTTTATTGAGCCAAGGTCTGGTCAAGCAGGGAGAGCAGCATTACTGCAGTATGGTCAGGTCTGGAAAGTCCCTGTACAACTTCCCCCAAATTTGCCTTCCTGGACTGGCCACACGTGAGCCATTGATTGGCTGACCATGGCCGCTAATGGCAGTTCTCATTGCGAGCTTCATCAGCAGAAATTCCATCTGTTTCATCAGTTAAAATTGGACAATAGACATGATTCTTGGATTTTCAAGAGCCATTTAGTAACCCAGTAAAAGTATATTTAACTTGTACAAAAATATAAAAGAAATCCTAGGTGACCGATAACATGTACATATAATACCTCATGTCTTTCTCCTGGGAACGATCATACGATTTGTGAATTGTAAATGTGGTCAGTTAAAGCAAATAATATATTTTACAGACTCGCTCCAGTGTTTATATTACCTGGAACTTTGGCATCGCTCAGCTGAGCAAATATTAAAATAAAAGTCTCCGGGACTGTGAGCGTATCCTCAAAGAAAGAGGATAAGTTATGGGGGTTAAAGTGCAACTGATTTGCATAATGAAATGACATCACTCGTTGAGGCCAAATTGCAAATCTTTTCAAGTCACACAGATAAGTTCTATCTACAAACCAGTATATAACTTATTGTGGTTAGATTAATAGTCACAAAGTTCGATTTTTTTCATTAAAAATACTTAATTACACTTAATTACAATAAATACTTGATTTTATTTGGTCAGTTATGAAATTATTATTCTGTTTGATCAACTTTTGAATGACAACTAAACTATGTTGTAAATGTGTTTCATAGCACATCAACTATTTACTTCATCTGACTAAATAAACTCAAAATCAGTGTTTCTTGCTAAGTAGCCATGTAATAAGTGGGATAATCAGCATTCATTGTAAAATAAACCCCTTCAGGCTAATCCCAGGATGATACTTTTTATTGCAATAGCAATTAGTTTAATCTCATTCTTTTGGTTAGTACTAATCTGTAGTCCAGTGTGTTGGTGTGTGTGGCACAGGGGGTGATGGACTGTATTGGGGTGGTCTCTGTGCCACTCCCACTGGCATTAATTCAATGAGGTGATGGGCGTGCTGTTGGGAATGCCAGCTGCCAAGCAGACCCAACTGCTCCTGCACTTTAATTTGTGTCCATTTAAAAACAAGGGAAAGAAAGATACAGAGTGAAAGAGAAAGATACAGAGTGGCCTAACGTGGTTATGCTAAGCGTGACTTGTATGCTACTTTTTTTAGTAAGCACAGCAGATGCTCAGAGGTAAAATGTGTAGTTACTTCTATGTTAAAATACTTTCACATATCAAATCAACCTACAATTGACTTACGAATAGTTTAGGAAACCAGTCTGAAAAAGATAGTGGCACATTAATCACACACAAAGTACCCAGCTAACAATTTTAGGTTGTAAGAGCATTTCCATTAAGTAACAAAAGGTATATAATGTTAAACAAATGTTCTACTAGCATTACTGCTAGAACGTCTTTTGGAGAACATTCCCTGTTAGCTGGTTATAGGTTACATTGCTTTTAAACTTTCAATTGTCAGGATCGAAATCAAGTTCTAAAACATTTGCTTTAAAATCTTATATTCCAACTTTGTCCATGTAAGGTTTATGGCTGTTTAACTTGTTTTGATGTGTGTGCTTGTCATGGACTGAGTGACTTGAACGTGTCTCGGTAGGAACTTTGCAAATGCCCACATGCTTATAAAAGCTACTAAAAGTGTCTTCACCACTGTCACGCATGTGTTATTTATAATCTCTACCTTTTTTAGGTCGAAAAGAGGTTAAAGAAATAAAAAAACACCATATGGGGTATCCGGCTCACAATTATAGGTTGTAAGAATATTTCCCTAACACTTTCTTAAGTAATAAAAACTTAAAAACGCTATTTTGAAAGTTAAAGGAACATGTAAAATAGCCAGTTTTTTAATGTTGCATTAACATTACTGTTGGATTATAGGAACGTAATTCAAGCTTTTTTAGTCCTGTAACATTTTTTCCATTAAAAAACTTACAAATCATTTTTATATATATTTTATATATACATATATACAGCTTTAAAAACACTTTTAGAGAACATTAGTCAATATTCTGAGACTGTTCCCTGTTAGCTTGGTAGAAGCTATTTCCTTTCATATCTACAGTCTTTTGAGCATTTCTCCCTATTTCTGTAAAATAGTTCTGTGTAGGAGAGGAATATTATTCTAGGGAGTGTGGTAAAAGATGAATCCAGCTGAACACACACACAATAGCACGTACAAACACTGCCACACATCTAGACACAGCACATATGTGCACGCTCACACACATTCATTGTAGTGGGCTGAAACACATGCCTGGTTCTCTGGACTGAACCTCAGTGTGAGGGGGCTAGTTAGGAATGATTTATTTCCGCGTGGGGATTCACAGGATGGCTTCAGTTCAACCGATTTCCCAGATTAAGCGGAAGCTGCTACCAGCCATAGCAGGCAGGAATTCTCATTTGCCGGGCCCCTTCTTTTGGCCCCCTCAGGCCCCCTGGTCCCTGCGTAAGTAGACTCATGAACCTGGACACAGATTGTTGGAAATCACGACCTGTCTGAAGATAATGCAGAGTTGTAATACGCCACCTGACCACCAAGAGGTGCTGTGCAAACAGAAAACCATCAAAATCACTACAAAAACTTAGTGGTACAAGATACTTCATTAGAATATAGCAATTCCCCACCACCTCCTTCTCTCTTTTTCTCTCACTCTCTCTCTCTCTCTCTCTCTCTCTCATATAATAAAAGTCTCCTTAATTCACACAATTGCTACCACACATTTTATGGTGTTGCTTTTACAGTCTCAATGGAACCTTCTTACTTTTCCATACATGCAAGCACATGTGCAGTCTATGTGCATAAAGCAGTATGCAAACAGGTATGAATAAGTACAAATAAAAGTACATGGTCAGCAAAGTCCCCAACAAGGCAGTATCCCAGCTAACAATGTTAGGTTGTAAGAACATTTTCCTAATGTTTCCATTAAGTAACACATTTTTTAAAAAAATTTTGTTTTAAATGTTCTATGAAGAGTCGAAATGTCCAGTTTTTTAAAGGCAGTATTAACCTTATTGCATGATTATAAGAACATTATTTAAACATTTAGATTCTGTAATGTTTTTCATTCCACAAACAACAAGAATAACGTTTTTGATATATAAAGTTAAAAAAGTTCTGCTATTGCAAGAACATTTTCATAACTTTGAAAAAAATTTAAGAGAATGTTAGCCAATGTTCTGGGAAAGCACCCTGTTAGCTGAGATGTCTTTCTTTCTTTTTTTCTTGCAAAATAAAAATGTTAAATATTTAAAAAAAGAACGTATGGACACAATTGTACAGTAAGTGCTAAAACAGATGTTTTTTTTCTATTTTTAATTGTGGGTGTCTGTGTGTGTGTAAGTGTGTGTAAACTTTGGTCAGAAAGTTATGGGACTCACAGAAGCACACATGTGCAGACATCTTCCCACACACAGAGACTCAGACATAGTTCTCTCTTCCAAATACACACGTTTAACCACACACAGGTAAAACAAGCATGCACACTGAAACACACCTTTACAAGAAAGCACCCCTCACTAGGTGCCGACAGGACCACACATACTGTCTCACACAAAATGTTTGGAATGCTGTAAACATTTATTTCAACAGAAACTTAAATGGTTCCATCTCAAATAGTCTTCCGGGGACATCTTACTGCACCTGAACTCCATAATAAACATAAAGGTGCACGACCACACCGAAAAACATGAAAACATTGCTTGGGTGGCTTTGCTATAGTTTGGGTATGATTATTTTAAGAGGCGCATCATCCTGGGATGCTTTTCAAACATCACCCTATGTGTTTATAAGGAAAGATTGCCAGGAGAGCAGAATTCTCATAAAAACAGCCTTTCAAATCTACTGTTTGCTCATGTATATGTTTGATAATGTGATAACTGTTTTGGTTAGCTGTTATAGGAGACATCTTTGTTGAATCATTAGTTCAGATATAATTTCATGGTCACAACATGCACTGTTATTGGAAAAAAAAGAACTGTTTTGTTAATAAAACAAACAACTTTAGTTAGCTACAGCTTGTCCCTAAAAAAAGAAACGTAAGCAAAGAATCAATTGTTTCTTTAAAATAGCAACGTAACTCATAATTTAGGTTGTAAAAAAGGGTTTCACTAATGTTTCCATTAAGTAACAAAAATGTAAAAAAAAAAAAAAAAGTTATGTAAAAAAAGTGCAACATTACAGAAAAGTTTTAGGGAAACATTAGCCAACATTCTGAAAACGTTTCCTGTTAGCAGTGAATTAAATGGAAAGCAAACTGAGACATGTGCTTAAGTCTACTAATTTTTTTCTCTAGAGAAACAGAGTAACCTTACATGTATCTCCACTTAGCTCAACATTTTCTCAAACTGTGCCCATGTTTAGCTGAGCAATGTATTTAAACATTTCTTTGTAGTTGATACTCAAATGAAACTCCTATGAAATGAGTCTCCTAAACTATGAAAGAGCAACTTCTGAGCAATAAATGTTTCCTCTGGGATGTTATTAGACTAGATTTCAATACATGTTTTACAGTAATAGGAAGTAGAGTGTCAGTTTCACAGTGGAGTGTAGAGAAGAATCAGACAGTTTAGTCATGACTCAGTCTGAGCTCTGGCCTTATTAGCCTACTAAATGAAATCCTAAAGTGTGATTTGAGTAAGCCTCTGTGTGTGTGTGTGTGTGTGTGTGTGTGCGCGCAGCAAGAAGTCCCACCCATATTTGTTCTGCCAGCAGACTGCTCGCACTGTGAAGGTGGACCTCACACAGCGCTCAGCCAAAGCCACAGCGTTTCCGACAGCGTTCCGAGCCTGGCAGCCACTGCAGGCAGAATGTGGAATTCTCAGAGAATGGAGGAGACTCTGCCAGATATCAGCCCAGAGGCCGCTGAGTAAATGTCTCAGGACAGCCAGCTGGATGTCTCAGTCTCACAGATCCAGTACAGTGCATGCAGTCAAAATCTCCATCAAACCACAACGAGACACCAAGGACAAGGCTGACACTCATCAGTCTAATTATGGCAAGAAAGAACCAAAAACACTTCAGTGGTCTTGGGACTAAATACCCAGTATTTTGCCTAGAGGTACCTGACATTCAAAAATACATGACTGCAAATCTGTAATTATTGTCGTTGAGGGCGCCATTATACCTGTCATCATTCCATTGTTTGCTCCTGTATCCATCTTCTGCATTCAGATCTGAGCATGTTGAGTAGTTCATTACAGACGCATTAGCGTATTATTCATGACAGTAATGCTGAATAGCACAGGTGAAAGATGCTATATTAGTACAACAAAACTCACACCACACATCACAAATTCATCACAAAACCACCAAAGTATTATGTCCGTTGTGTTTGGCACAAGCTCTGCATGCAATTCCCTGTCCTGTCATCAAAGGATAAATCAAATCTTTATAAATCCGGTCAACACTTTTTATATATTTCCCCTTTTGCTCCGAGACCTAGATTTAGCCCGACAACAGACAAAGAAAACTATAAATCTATTTTGTGCTTTTAAAAAGCCGTACAAAAATATTGGACACTGGTAAAATATGTCCTACACTATAATGAATTCTTAACATTTATTAATAAATTATTAAATATATATATATATGTTTGTGAAAGGATATATTACACAGTACACTGCTCATTTCGAACGCCAGTCAGTAATGAAGACAGATGATTTGGGTCCAAATGGTTTGATGTAGTTACAGCATCTACCAGGAGAGGCAAACTGGGTCAGGCTAACCAGCCAGTCAGCTTCTTGGTCCAGCTGAGCAAAACTTCCACAAGTTGTCTGAGTCAGGATACACAAAGATGTGATTCATGTCAACACAGAACACACCAAAGACTGTTTAATCACATCATCAAAGATTTCATAAGATGCCTCAACTATGACAAGCTGGCCATAAAAATATAAAGTGTTTAAACACTGCTTAGATATGCCTGAAGCACAATTAACAGAAAATTCCCCAACCATAATGAGCCATTGCAAGATACATAACACCAGTGTTTCTCAAGAAAGTCCCAACATTGAATGCAATAGATGAGTGAGCCAAAAATGGTGCTGGGAGCCTGAAGGCAGGCTCCCCACGTGCAGAGAGACAGGCAGAGATAGTGTGGGCACAACTCTGGAGACAGTGGGGATGTTTGAAGCCGCGTGTGGAGTATGTGTGGTTAACAGACCTCACAGGCCGACGGGTTCGGGGTGGACACAAGCAAAGCAGACACACACAGAGATCACAGGAACCAGACAGGGTGATGTGTGTGCTCGTGTGTGAATATGTTTGTGTGAACTATATCTATAACTTGTCTTTCCCCCAAAGAACCATTGGCACAAAACACAGAAATAATTTCATACAGCCGCAGCCACTGACAAGTTCAGCATGCCTGTCATTCCTCATAAATGCAATTTAAACGACAATTCTGGGGTGCAGAAATTTTCATAATGATAAAATTGCGTATCGATATCAAAGTTTTAGTGTTTTTCACAAATAGTAATTTTTTACAGGTTGACCACCATTCATACTGTAGAATAAAGTCAAAGCACACTCACAACACCAAAAACCAAATCTACAATAAGCTAAGAAACAAATTGCATAAATGCAGGTCATACAAAATGCAGACGATAGTAAAATAAGTGTGAATAACATCAGTTTTAAATAATTATACACAAAGCATTAAAAGAATAGTAATGAATTGTGGCCCATATGTTAATGTGTTTTGGTCCATATATGAATGATTTGTGGTACATATATTAATTTATATTGGTCCATATATTAATGTATTGTGGACTATATGTTGCTAAAACATTTTGCAAGTCTCTATTTCATGACCCAAATTGTAGTACAGCAACACATGTGTGCCAAATATTGAGATAAATCAAAAACTGGGTCAAAGATCAGATTTAGGTTGTGAGAATAACTAAGTGAGGAGCAAAACCCAGATCATGATTAATTCTTAATCACAAATACACACCCACAAACAACAAAACAGAGAGTAATGGGATTAATTTTGCTAAATTGACTAAACTTAATTAACAGGTTTAGGCATTATAAAATAAATCCCACAACAAAAATGCCATTTTTTAGACTCACACCACTAATCTAAAGATTTGCACCCTTAATCTGACTTCATTGTTGCTTTCTTTTCCATGTTGTCTCTCCCTATGCCCTTTTTTCCTCCTTTTCATTATCCAGAGCTGGCCCATGTGTCTCTGCCTGGACGCTGGCCACAATTAGGAGTTATGGTAATCATTAACTAAGCGGGATATGAGGCAAACCAAGCCCAGACAGCATGTAAAACACTCATGAGCCCTACACATACAGTCACATACACAAGGAGTCTGGAACTCAGAGGGCCTCAGCTCTGGAAGGGAGTGGCCCTCCAGACAGCTCAAGCAGAGACGACTGGGATGTGTCTCACCTCCACCACCTCAGTGCCGGTCCATGTTGGAGTGGAGACCAATGTACGTGCAGAGCTTTACAAGGAATCTGAAGAGTTTTATGAAGTGTCACCCTGCAAAGCCTGTGTTTAAAGCTGGGGAGTTAATGATGAGTTTTGGTGCAGTTATCACAAATTACAATTCTCTGGGGAGCACAGACTTTCAGTATGTTATACCAGCATTAATGAAGTCCTTAAAGAGCAATAACTGGCTGGTAATAGCTATTGGACAGTCTCAATACACCTAATAATTAAGGTATTTTAAACTGCTGCAACAATATATAAAGTATGCATTTTACAGTAAAATACTGCCATTTTATGTGAAACCAGCTGAGATAAAATGATTGGTTTAAAGAAGCGCACACAACCCTTGTTATTTGAAGGCACTTGGGCTTTTGTGCATTTCGCACTGAGAGGATACAGGGCTTTTGGTATGGTACACACAATTATACCACTGATTATATATCTTGACATTTGCATAATTAAAGTAAATGCACATGCCAAGTCAGTCTTCATATTTTTCTGTTTCTCAATTTCCATGAATGCCACAGGACCTCACTGTTTCACAAACTTGCTATGTTTGCTAAATTTGACACGTTTTGTTTTCACATCCTTACATTTTATTGTGATGTACAGGCCGAGCTCTAAAAATTTCAGATGTGAAATATGTATGTAAATAAGCAGGAAAAAGTTAATTCGCATTCTAGAGCAGAGGTCTCCAACAGGGTCCACAGACCTGCAGAGTTTAGCTCCAGGTTTATTTAAACCTAAAGGTAATCAATGTATTCGGGCCTGCTTGAAACATTCAGGCAGGTGTGTTGAAGTAGGTTGAAGCTAAACTCTGCAGGTGTGTGGACCTCCAGGAACATGAATTAAAGCCTGTGTTTTAATTCACCAACTATCCATCCAAAATGTAGATTCATGCAGATTAATGAGTGATGCGTCACTGAATTAATATATTAAACTATATTTTAAACATTACATTTGAAATAATTAAGAAATGCTTAAATGCAAGAGGAGTGTGTTTTGATGTGTGTGATTGTTAACCAAAATTAATCAAAATGTTACTTAAAATGTTGTCTAGGCAAAATGATCACTTCCATTAGTATTGTCCCAATATCTGTGTATACTTTTACCACACACTAAACTTTCCCATATACTATATAAAGTAGTCTATCCTTTATTTATTTATACTGTATGTTTTTCAAAATGCTTTCCGAATAACTCTTAACCACCCTGAAAATCAGGTGGTTATTAAAAAAGTTGCCAGCAATGACATTCTGTTTTGTAATAGAGTAAAGGATTAGATCATTCCTTTAAAAATGGTTTCATATTCATTTTTGCAGCTGGAAGGTCATAAAAGCTGTTGGATGACACACACTCTGTTTTTAGTCACCCACACATGCACCAATAATCACATACACAAATACTCGGTTTGTGTAAGGCAAGATGAATCCATTCAAATTGCCTGTAAAAAGAAAAAAAACAGGACTGTAGTTAAGTCCTGGATTTAAATAGTCACAAACATTTCCAAGGCCAAATAGCAAAGCCATTTTGACCTACAATTATTTTTGCTCATCGTGATTTACAAATTGACAATCATAAATGCCTTCACCGCTAGACAGTGCTGCCGTTCAGCACGAAACTAACCTAGCGGTTGTGTGGTCGTGATTTATGCACCATTATCAGTTGCTAATGGGACTGTGAATGTGTATTCTCACAGTTCAACCTCCATGTCAACTAGCACTCACTGGGAGACCTACTACAGCAGAGTCCAATTGTGCATTAATGAAAACCATGTGCCTAGACTCTGTCAAACTTTGGGCTAATTCCTCAGCTCTTTTAACCCAATACTTGGAGTAAAGTAAAGACTCTGATGCCTCACTTGCACATTATACTTTATGACCACACCCAGCTAACCATTTTTGGTTGTAAGAGCGTTTCCCTAACGTTTTTAAAAAGTAACAAAAATGTTAAAAATGTTATTTTAAACGTTCTAAGAATGATCAAAACATCCACCTTTTTAGATGTTATATTAAAGTTACTGTTTGGTTAGAAGAACGTTAGTCCAACATGTTTATTTTTAATCCACCAACAATTTATGAATAATGTTTTTGATATGCTATATAACTATAAATAACTTTTTGAGAACTTTGAGAGAACGTTAGCCAGCGTTCTGTGAACGTTTCCTGTTATCTGCAACCAAGGTAATCCTTAATCTCTCAAGTAAACAGCACAAAATGATTCACTGTTTCTTTACTTGTCATAACAAGAATCCTTTTCTTTTTCCTCATGCATTATTATGTCTGTGAAGCCATCCTGGAAATCCATGTGAAAGGCAGATTTCTGTCTTTTTTCCAAGCAGTGAATGAAAAAGGTTTCTCTGAAATGTGCAGGACAGAAGAGTATGGAGCCCGTGGAGCTCAATGTGTTTATCCCTGTCACAGTCTATCGGTGGCTGACCATGAATACGGTGTTGGGGGGGCTGTTTTTGTTTCCATGGCAGATGGGGCCCTCTCTCTCTCTGTCGCTCTCTTTTTGGGTCCAGGAAGTGCCGCAAACACAAACCACACTGAGCGTGTTGTGCTTTCGGACCTGGCCGTGGCTTGCAGCGAGGCAGCGGTCAGGGCTGAGACTCACTCTCTGGGTGGTCTGGCCCTGCAAATGTTTATGATCTAAACCAACCTAATCCAACTGGCTTGTTTAAGGGAATTGGGAATGATTTACAAGAGCTGCAATGGCCAGGAATAGGAAATCAGAGGAAATCGAGGCAGAACTTCAAGTCTGTGGTAGCCTTATGACTCTGGTTTTGTTCTATCTATCTGCCCTCATTATGGCTTGCTGTAAAATCTTTATGTTGACTGCTACAAAGACAAAGTTATCAGGCTCGGCTGTCATGATAACATAACACTCAGTAGATAACCAACTAACAGGGAATGTTCTAAGAATGTTGGTTAACATTTTGTATAAGTTCTCTCAAAGTTATTAAAAACAGTAATGTTAGTGGAACATTTTCCTAACATTATATGTCATATTATAAATGTAACCCTTAAGTCGTTAGTGGAACAATTTAAATGTTACAGAATTAAAAAAAATGTTTAAATAACATTCTTTTAACCAAGAATTTTTTTCTTGATTTTTTTTTGTCTAAAAAAACTGTATGTTTTGAACATGGATCAAACATTTTTTATGTTTGTTTTGTGAATTAAGTCTTTATTTTATTTAAAAAAATAATTGTTTGACTGTTTCCTACCTTAAGCTGTATTTCATCACAAAGGTTTCATTAAGGTTTCCATGCATGTTTATCTCAGGCAGCACTCATCAGGAACTGTGTTCCATAATGCAACACCTGTGGCACATTTCCTGTCAGTGCCCCATCCGTCCATACCATCATTAGCACAATCATGTCTGCCTTTAGTCTTAAGCCCTGAGTACTTAGTCATGGTCACAATTTAGTGCTGTAAAAGAGCAGATAATGACTAGAGAAGTGTCAGTGGCCTGGACTGAATTTTATAACCACCTTTCCTTGAACCAGAGCCCACTGCTATAATGGCAAAAATATTGCCATCTGTATGTACGGAACAGCTTGTAAATAAAGATGAATTGGAGGTATTAGAACATAAAAACTCTCATTGCAGGATTGCAGAGATGATGGTTGCCAGATTGTATGTGGATGTTAAAATGGACCTCCTGACCCTCAAATGTGTAGAAATGAAAGATGAAAATCAAACACAGTAATGCATGTATACTTTCATGAAGAAATGTTTTTAAACTTTATTCTGCATATACTGTCACTCCCTGAAACAAATCAAACATTAAATAAATTTACTTGTACTCCAAGTTACAAATGTACTCAACATTCATGTGTATTGCAAAGACCACCCAACTAACAGGGAATGTTCTCAGAAC
>JAZGTK010016098.1:0-12886 GCA_036877625.1 Ambastaia sidthimunki
CAGTTTGAGCTGCCAGTGTTCGAAACGCCAAAGCATATTCAGCCGCTGATTTACTGCCTTGTTTAGATTCCAGTAATAATTCGCCAGCCCCACGTCCGTCAGAGGAATGCTGAAACACACTTCGAAATTTTTGTAGAAATACATCAAAAGAGGGAAAGGTTGGCTTATCGTAGCTCCACATGGCAGTCGCCCACTCTAGTGCTTTGCCGGTTAACAGGGAACAAACAAAGGCTATTCGACTGTTATCTGATGGGTAGAGGTAAGGTTGTTGTTCCAGAAAGAGAGAGCATTGTAGTAAGAACCCTTTGCATTTACCTGGTGTTCCATCGCACTTGTTGGGGAAGGCCAAACGTGGACCTGCGGTTGTTGGAGGAATTGTCACGGGGAGAGATGTAGCGGATTCCGTTGCTGGGTTAGCTCCGGTTGTTATCCGTACTCCTTGCAACGTTTTGACTAACTCCTCCGTGATTGAAAATGGCCGCCACCTGTGACGGGAGTGGCCCAGGTACGGGAAATGGCTCCCGCTGGCGGCCACTAGAGGGAGCCACAGAGACTGGATTCATGACACTATCGGTGTAAATGTAACTCTCTACGAATTAATGCAGCCTCCTCGTCTACAGGATCTTTATGAAAGGACATGTCATTTTCACTTTTAAACAGACTGCAAGACGGAAATATGTGCAATGAATGAATGTACCAAAATAATGAATGAAATATTTAAACAGAACATTAAATATGTCATAAATACTCGTGGCTCGTGGCTCCACCTGTGATTGGAGGGTTGGCGGAAAAAAGGGGAGGAGACCGAAAGAAACTCCGGGTTTAATGAAGAAAACCTGCTCCCGACCAGGTTAGCTTCACAGAGTAAGTTACCACGGTAACAGACTCAGAGTATAGGTTAACTCTCTTTCAGAAACTGGCTTGACTTACCCTGCGTTCTCGGGTTTGAGTTATCTCCGTTTCTGAAACCGAAAACTCAGAGTTTCCCATAATTCAGGGTTAACATACTCAGAGTTTTCACTTAACCACCTTTCTGAAATGGGCCCTTTGTCTCTGTTTCTCTACAACTGAAGGATTACCCAAGTGAAACACTCAAGGCGATGTTCGATGTAAAAGATGATATATTAAAAAAAAAAAATCAACAGAGGTTCTTCTCGTAACAAGGTATCTTAGGCAACAGAGGTAATTCAATAATAAACACAGGTAGAAAGCAAACAACTCCACGGAGAAAAGAGAACTAAAAGCAAAAACACTAAAGGCAAAAACAAGTAACTCGAAACCTTACTAGAGACCACAGGAAAGCACTTGGTGAGACAGGCAGTAACAACCACAACTCACAAAAACCATGTGGGGAACAGAGGAAACAAACACAACTATATACTCAAAACAAAACAAGGCACAGGTGACGTAAATAATACTAACAAGGACACACATGGAAGAACTACGGCAGTGGGGAACACAGGGAGCCTCTAGAGGCAGAGAGACGAACTGCAGGGTGGGATGCTGACAAATTAATGCATATTTAATGAGATAATGACTCATTTGCATATTCAAACATTAAAATACAAAAAATTTGCAATACATTTTTTTCTCATCTTAAGAAATTTCTTTTTAGGTTCTACACAGTAAAATCTCTGGTGTTGAACACAACACAGTGTCTGTATATGTCCACACAACAGTGTTAAAAAGTAACACTGAAGCAGTGTTGCAGTTAGAGATATAAAAAAGAAAGTGATTAAGGCGAGACACTAGAGGTGAATAGGATAAATTTAAATAATAGATATCACCATGAAACTTTCTCAGTTGATTGGTTATATTTAAAAGAAAATAAACATTTGTAAATTAATGAATTAAACACAAAACTGTTTGTGTTTTGCTAACCTGAATGCTTGATGTATTAACTACTCGTGCTAATGCTTGTATTATATTCTATTGAACAATAGCCTATAATCACAAGTAAGCAAATGTTTTGGCTTCATTAGCACATTCTTCAGTTAAAAAAAGATCTTGTGCCTTTTGAAAACAAAGCAAAGATGAAAGCTGAGAATGGCCTGAGGCGAAGTTGAAGGTGTGTGTGATTTTAGAGAACGTTTCTGAGAATTCTATTCTTTTTGAAATACTGTAAGGCTGTATGTGCTTTTCTGTAAGTATGAGTGGAATGAGTGTGTCATGTTATATTCACAGTGCTCAGCATTTGGGGGCAGCGGGTTTGTTGAAGGGTGCAGAGGTCCCAAACCAGGGCTCAGTTGTTCAAAAGTAATCTAATTCTGCCTAAATCTAAGTCTGGATTATATATATATATATAATTTTTTTCCCATTACAAAGTGTTTAAAGTATACATCAGGCTAAAAATTAAATCTTTGAGTCAATTAAAAAAGAAAAAAAGTACACAAAGCTGTCAATAGCAAACAAAATCTAATTTTAATGCCATTTGTCAAATTGTATATGATATAAATTGTTTTAAACAATTGCACCCCTTATTGACCACACTACATTTACATTTATTCATTTGGCAGATGCTTTTATCCAAAGCGACTTACAGTGAAGTCAATGTATACATTTTTTTAACAGTACTTGCATTTCCCTGGGATCTAACCCACAAACTACCTGTTACTTTCTACATAGCTAATAGCCCACAGTGTGGGGTTTAGAGCATTAGTAATCTAGATTTTGTAATCCGATAAAGTGTGTATCTGGATTAGGGTGATACAATCCAATTTTGCTTTTAAAAACTGACATAAAAGTAAGATAGATTATCTGATATGAAAAACATTGGGAGAAACCAGGCCCAACCAAGAGGGCCAGTTCTCCTCTAGCAGTTTTTTGGTTAAACAGAAAGCTTATAGTAATTATTCACAAATTTATATAGATTTAAAACTGTGCAATTTTGTAGAAAGACAGGGTTAGGGTTAGAAAAGTTTAGGGTTAGGGTTGTTATTGAAAGTTTCAATAGAAAGATGGTGAAACATAAGGTGGCGGTAGGGGCATTGCTGTTTACAGGACAGAGAGTATATGCTATTTGAGTCTATAGATTCCAACTGCAGTGGAAGTTTACATAGAAAACAGGCAACCAAGCAGATAAGCAAGCAAATGGACTGTTAGAAATTAGTAAACAAAGATGTACATATTATGACGTAACATATATATATTAGTAATAGGAAAAGGAAATATATGTATACATAAAAAAACAGTGATCAGGATTTTTGTGGTCTGAGTCACTGAGCTGCATTCTGCATTTCATTCATATCTTGGCACAGATCACATATGACACTGTATGCAGAATTCTCAGTTCATGGCTTCAGGCTCTCCACACCTAAACATTTCAAATGCTTTTCAAATGCCTTGCTAAACTAGAAAACTCAGTTTAGGGGTGGGTGGAGGATATTATTGTATTGTTTAAATTGTAATTAATAATTGTATTTAAAGACATTTAAAGAAAAAGTTCTAAACAAAATAAAAATTCCATGTTAAATACAACAAAATATACACTTTTGCCATTATTTAAGTTAGTGGCAGCTTTTATTTTGGTGGCAGCAAAATGTAAGAGAGTTTCTTCTCTCTACATTTTGCAGTGCAGGCAGCAGAACTGTGGGGAAATAGTTGTGTAAGAGTTTTTATACATCTGTCAAAAGTGCTAATCATTCCAGATAAAATGAATATTCTCAGAACACAGTTTACCTGTATTTTAGCAGTATTTAAGCTGAATGCTCACATTGCTTCTCCGTCATTGTAACTCAGTGGGTTTAACAAAACTACAAAACTTTACCTTCTAAATAATCTGAACATGATATCAGTGGTTTTAACTTCTTCAAGTCCTGCAGCCATATTCACCTGTTTATGTAAACTTTTAAAATGTTTCACAGTTATTTTTTTCAGACCTGGGTAATCCAAGCGAAAGGATTAGCCTATTACTGCCAAGCACAGCCAACTGTCTGTTGACTGTCATTTGGGGCACATCTATTATTATAAAAGTCACGTTGTGGAAATTGGTCTTCGGCCATATGTTACATCAAATAAGTGTAATTTAGAAATTCTTATTATTATGAAAAAAGATTTTTTTAACAAAGTACTTTTAAAAAAAAGATTTACTTGCAGTGCTAGTTTGTGAAAAGTGAATATTGTGAAATATTTTAAACAAGTTTTGTATTTTCATGGAGTATTACAAAATAAATGGTTACATTTAATTATTGGTTAATTATTTAATGATTAAATTATGCCATGTTAATTATGCCATTTTTTAGCAAAAATTACATGATTAATGTAATTATAATGGTCCTTCACAGATTTTAAGTATCCTCCGAAGTGCTTTCAACATTTGTTGATCATGTGCACTCTTTGGGAATCAAATCCTTGCTAGCATCATTCTAAAATGAACCCAAAGCAAAGTGAATAAAGCTGAATTGACCCTGCAGTAATCACTCATGGGCGTGACATGGGTCTAGATGAATATTTAAGCACTGATGCCTGTAGGCCAGACTCCATAGCTGATAAACGCTACGAGGAGTGCCGACACACACACAGCAACACGTTACAGGTAAGAGTATTCTTCTCCTTATTCACAATTACGATGTTACAATTACCAAACCTTAAACATTTAATAATTACATTTTCTTTCATCTTTGTGAGATATTTTAGTGCTAATGTTTTATGGATATAACTTGGATGGATATAAAAAATGGAACTCTATTTAAAAGCATATAAAAGAAGTAAATCTTTACTAATCTTTAGTAAGAATGAAGAATTACGATGTGTTAAGAATACATTTTGAACAGATCACCTGTTTTTTTTTTTTCCAGTTCACTGCAATTGACCTGTGAAGTTACAAATGAAGTACAAATATTCCAGGTATTCTATCAGTCAACATGAAGGCAAAAAGTAATTGTGCAACAGTTAAAAATGAATTAAATATAGTTTAAGAAATTCAAGATATTGTTTGACATGTCCACTAGCTATTGACATTTAAAACGTGGATTATTTAAAATGTATATGATATCATTATACCTGATTGAGGTGTTATTTTAGATTTCAAAATAGTGGTTTGGACATGATGGCCCCCAGAACAACGGGAACAAAATGTAACATTGTTCTTATCCTGTTTGTCCTCTTCTGTGGTAAGTTACAGCCACACACACGTACACACACACACACAAACACACGCACACACACACACACACACACACACAAACACACATTTATTCACTTATTTAAATAGAGTTTTTCCACATTTCTACAATATACAAAACTTTCTAAATTTTTACAGTAAAAAACTTTAATTTACTATTTCTACTATTTTTATAGCACTTTTACAAATGAGAACGTCCCAGATGGAGGTTTTGCTCATATTTATCAGGTTTTACTTTTGGATTTGTCCCCAGTATATGATTAAATAACCAACCCCCCCCAACAACCCCCCCCCCCCACACACACACACATTCTGCAGAGAGTCATGAATCACATAGCACTTATAATTGATAGATTTGTGACAAAGTTAGATATATGGTTTTACCTTAAAAGCAACAACAAAAACAGTTTTAAGAGTGAATTACATACATTATATATGTATAACAGTCTGTTTACATACACACAAAATTTGTTTGTTGTGCAAAACTAATTTGTTTAAACAAGCGTTGCTCCAAAAGTGCTTTTACAGTGTCACTTTGCCTGTCCGATTTATTCATCTTTGGCTTAATTTGTAAGTAGCTTTAGTCCTTTGTGGGAACCCACTGGGAAAAGTTTTACCTAGTCTTTAACTTTAAACAATTCACCCAAACTAATAAAAAAACTGTCTCCATTGTATTGTTGTACTTGGAGAAATTGTTTCCACCTTGCAGACAAACATGTTGCTGGATTAACATGCCAATCAACCAGTCACAGTTTACAATTAGGGTTAATGTTTTGGTTAAGAGCTTGCAGATCATTTTTATCAACGCATCATTTCCTTATATTTGTATGTATTAGTCAGGGTTATGGGTAGACATGGGGTTTGGAGTTTGTTTCTCAGGAAGTATTGTTGTTTCAGGACCAAAACAAATGTACTCTATTCATATTAAAGCATAACTGAATTATTATCAGGTAAACTGTTGATTTATTGCAGTCTAAAGGACAATGTGAATATATTCAATATGTATCATTTGACACCTAAATGTGTCATAAAAAATGACTCATTCAGAAGAAGTAAAGCAGGTTAGAGGTGTAATTCCTGTTATGTTTAGGGAGTGGATCAAGTATGTGTTATAATAATACAACCCTTTGCTGTTTCTAATACTGTACTTCTAAAACGGGTAATTCCAGATATGCAGTCAGAACACTGCAGTGAACTTTCTAAAATGTATTGTTTTTGAGAAGGCAGGTAACTCAGCTCTCTCCTCATGCTCAGGAACATGGTAAATATCTGTGAATTTACAGTAATGTGTGCCGGGTTGCACCATTTAATATTGAGCAATCCTTTGCAATGCAAGTAACTCACTTGAATATGCAACCCAATTTCTAGGCTAGGTAAATGAAACTGTCTCCCATTAGCTACTGGTAAAGTACCGACAAAATATACTGCATACTGTGTTGCATGAAGTTTGCAGGAAATTGACCTTGATAAAGTTTGATTTCATGAATCTTAAGTTGTTTTTGGTAAACCTAATGAAACATAGAAACAGAGAAAAGGTGTCATGTTTTACTCAATATCTGTACAGAAGGACCCCTTTCCAAAGGAACTTAATGCTGCATCATGGTGCACTCAAGTCTGAACATGTGAAATCACACATTAATCCAGGTCAAGTCCAGGTTATGTGATGTAGGGTTGTGTGCCAGTCTTTACCAATAGACTTCACCAGCTTCTTGTTTTCAGGAAGGCTGTTTGTGTGTGAACTGTGTGCCAAGTTCAGACAAAGAGTCAGGGGATAAGACAGCCAGAAAGTTTACAAAGTAAAGAGAAATATGAGCAGCAGGCTACATCATGGCAGGCAACACACTTGATATGAATGCATTTTGTTTAGGGGTGGAGGGTAAGCTGCTCCTGCTAAGGACACTTCCACCTTGATGATGAAAGCTAACTGCATCCCATAGTTTGGGTCCCTTCTCTGCCAAAGCAGCACAACAACTTTGTTTGTGGGGGTTGCAGCTTGATTTAATAGATGATCAGTGTGAGATGGGTAGCACTCTTTTGAAGAGCTGATGTTGTTTCTCAGGCTGTTGAGAAGCTGAGCCTTGAGTGGCTAGATGAACAACAGCATGTAGCAAGATCTAAATTGGATATTTTTTTATCATCCAATTAAGAACAGAGCCCCCCCCCGCTTTCTTTACATTATTACCTAATCTTCACACAGAGGTGTCGAAAACTGAAAGAATCCATATTCAGCTCATGTTTTTAGATCTGCTGTTAATAATTAATATTCTATTGTTGGTGAGCATGAGAGTGGATATTGGGCAATGCATAAAGTAAAACAGACACTCCCTTTCTACATAATCATCATGGAGGAAGCTCAGCTTGCCCTCTAGACCATATAGGATTTCATCAAACCTAGTGGGCAAGGCATATGTGACAGCAGGTCAGGCAGGTGCATATCTGCCCATAAGGGGGAATCTGTGTACACAACAACATCTTGTGCCACCTTAGGTGTATCAGGGAGCAGAAACACTTGGTGGTTCATCCACCCAGCTTCTTTTACTGCTGTCCAAGCATTTGCTGCCAGTACAGAGTCAGGACACCATAAGACTTCTCAACTTTAGTTTGCTTTGGTGGTCACAACCAAGATAATGCGGTCACTAAGCAACATCTGTCACATTGGATTATGGATGCTCTTGCCCTATCCTATGAGGCTTGGGTCTACCATTGTAGGACGTCAGGGCTCACGCAACTAAGAGTGTATGACGTTTTTGTGCTTTGGCAGGCTGGTCCTCTTTGTAAACATTTATTGGGTTCTGTGTGGCATAGTGGTCATTAACATTCCTCATAGCATCAATACCTCAAAAGGGAATGTCACGGGTTATGTATATGTCTTTTGCAGGTGCCTTTTAAAGGCTAGTGGCACACAACACTACATCACATGACCTAGACTTGCCTTTAAGGTGTAATTTCACATGTGTTCAAACCTGAGCACACCTACAGCACATCCCTATAGCATCAGGGCAGCAACTCATTCCCTATTTTAGGTTACATACATAACCTCACATTTACAGTTTCATTATGCTTATTTGTCAAAAGTCTGGTAAGTAAAACCAATGATTTGTTTTGTCTATTTTTCAGGGTGCTTTGCTTCAGTTTTGCATGGAGAGGTCAGTCCACCAAATACCCAATTATTAATGCTTTATTTCTATATTTAAATTTGTAATGGTTGTTGCTTGTCTTGTTTTTAGTATGCCACAAGTACTTTTTATGGTAAGATGAAACCATTTTTATCGTAAGATTAAAATTTTTATCACAATAGTTTAAATTGCACCTGCCAAACTGTTCCTTTGAAATGCAGTGAAACCGTAAGTGTGAATTAAAAAGCATTAGATTTCTGTTTAATTTCTCAACAGAGCTTCAGCAGGTTGATTCTGAGAACAGGTCAGTCATTGTCATTCTTTCTAAACTGCAGCTTTGTGCTCAAACATTCTTACATAAATCTACTTCTTCTGATTTTTCTTGCTTCCTAACAGGACAGTGAACATCTCAATGCAAATGTGTGGCTCAGTGGAGGTGAATCGTGCAGTGTCAGTGGTAAGGTCACATGTTGTACCACCATACACCTGTCTGCCAGTAACAGCCCAGAAAAGTAATCAATAAATTTACGTTTGAAGCATGGAGTTTGAGTATGGAAACAAGTTAAATGTTTAATTTTTTATGTTTAACTTTTAATTTAATTTTTAAGTAGATTTAACCATAAAAAGATTATTGTTTATCTTTATGCCTGTATAACAGTGTTTTTGTATCGAACACTGCACATGTCTCCAGGTTTCAGTCTGTACTGCTATTGTAAGGCATTTTCCTCCTCTGTTTCCTGTATTCTGTAAAAAGAACATTTACCTTACTTTTAAAAAAATAATTGCTGATTACAATAATATGCTTCCAATAGATGTTTGGCAGGAAAACCACAGTAATATGTCAAATTAGACGTTTATGTTGGCTCATAAAATGCTCTGTAAAAAAATAATTAGCAGGTCTGAATACCCTTAAATCAGTACAGAGGATCATTCTGTGTTGCATCATCAGAGAGTCATTTCACTTGATATTTTCTTTCAAAGGTGATCAGTGCTGCAGCCAAAATGAGCAGTCATGCATTTTGTGCCATGACAGATGACAGACACACCCCCGTCGCTACGCTACAGCAGCTGCATATGCAGTTCAGACAAATCCTTAGATTGGCCTTGGATCTCTCTGCTGAACTGGTTCATAACTCTCACAGCGCACACACACACACACACACACACAAAAACTCTTTTTCGACACATACAGCCACACATACTTTTGAAAATTTAGAAAAAAAATGTACTCACTCTCAGGGCTTTCAAGATGTAATTGACATTTTCTTTAATAGAACAGTAAAGCAAATATTTTTGGTGATTCATAACATGGCAGTCCACTGGTTGTTTGTCTTTGGGAGTAAAAAAAGGCAGATACAGACAACACAAAATTAGCCTCTGTGGCTACTGGAAATCTTTAGTTATTTGATAAATGCTTTGACACGTGCCCCTTCTCTTTGTTTGAGAGCCTAGATAAACAACACAGTTCACTTCTCTAGACCTGTTGTGGGTTTCTCTGTTGTTATACAAGTTACATATTATTACTTATGTAACTGTGTCAACGATGCAACTCATGCTGAGGACTGTTGGCCCGAGACAATAGATTACTGCTAATGATGTGCGGGTTTAGAAAATAGCATCAGGATAACGTCTCAGGTTACATATGTAACCCTGGTTCCCTGAAAGGAAAGAGACACTGAGTGAGGAGTGAGATAGGGAAACACCTGTCTCAATTCCCTCCATCAGGTCCAGCTGCAACCCCCACGAATGCAGCCGCCACACAATGAGGACAGTCAGCCCCCTCAAGAGCTGACTGAGTGTGCTTCGCTCCCAAACAAGCTACACATAGAGCATGTGTATCCCCACCTGTAATAAAGCACGGGCAGGGAGGAACACACGTTCTAAAATGCTCGCTCGAGCCCCTAGTCTTTCCCTTAGCTTTTGGTATATTTCTGCTTCTGCACTAAACACGGAAAGACAAACAATAGACAAACAATGCAACATAGAGCGCTTCGCTGAATGAAAGAAGCTTACCCAAGCCGCACAGCACACATGCTTTTATAGCTTCCTGGTCATGACGTCGCCCCGTCTGTGATGCCACGCCCCGCAATTGATTGTTGCAACAGGTGTTTCAGAGTGCATAAAAGCTGATAGGGAACCAGACCTTTCTCGTTTTAGCACACAATGCAGGCCCTAGTCCAAGCACTTATAATATCAAGGCTGGACTACTACAATGGCCTTCTGGCTGGTCTTCCAGCCAACGCAGCCAAACCCCTGCAAATGATCCAAAATGCTAACCAACCTAACTGTAGACACCCGCATCACATTTAAATCTCTGACCCTGGTCTTTAGGAGAGTCATCAGAATCTCACCTTCCTACCTCAACTCACTTCTTCAGATATATGTCTCCTCCCACCAACTACGGTTTATAAATAAGTGATGTCTGATTGTCCCCCCACAACAAGGTACCAGATTACTCTGTAAGATGTTCACCTATTCTGTTCCTTCCTTGTGGAATGACCTCCTTAGCCTTCACCCGATCTGCTGAGACCATCACAACCTTCTAGAAACAACTTAAAACACAACTGTTTCACAGACTGTACACATACTGACTGATACCTAATGCTCCAATGTTGTTTCTTTATGTAGCTTTGTAGACTTGTTGGAAGCTTGTTGGTTCAAAAGACAAAATGTTTAATGCCTTCTCTTTCTGTTTGTAAGTTGCTTGGATAAAAGCGTTTACTGAAAGGATAAATGTAAAGGTAAATAGTGTCCAGTTTCTTGCACAGACAAGTTATTTTGCTTCATATGACCTCAGTAAATCATCAGTAAGGGATTCAATTTGTGAAATTTGTGCCTTTATAACTCCCAAAGACATGGAACCTGTGATCTTGCATTTTATAAATCAAGGAATGATTTATGTTTCATCTAGACATATTTAGCAGAACAATAAAAAAGAAAAGAAGTCATCTACACTTTTGATGACCTGAGTGTGAGTAAATTATCAGTAATTTTTATTTATAGGTGAACTATTGCTTTAAGAGAATTTAACAGCAATTGCCGTGTAATTTGCTGGCAAGAGATTGAAATTAAAAATAATTGAATGAGCATGTTAGAGGTTAGGGTTAAAACAATATCTGCTTTGATTTTCTAAGAAGGGTCTCACATACTGTCTTTTCTTTTTCAGGACCCGCAGACATATATTGATGTGGCTGCTTTGTTTGGTTCTTTGAATAACTTCACTGAAGCCACCATCCAAAATCTGCAGTTTGTTGAGTTCTGGATGTATTTGAAGTTTCTGCCTGTTTTGCCATATTTGATTGAGGAAAATCTGACACAACTGAGCCAGAAAAACTTCACATGTGAAGCTTTCCAGATGATGTACATAGACTTTGTCTGTCTGTCTGTCTGTCTGTCTGTCTATCTATCTATCTATCTATCTATCTATCTATCTATCTATCTATCTATCTATCTATCTGTTATTAATTATCATAAATCCCAAAAAAAGTAAAAAATTTTTAAAATGTTTAAAAAAAGCTAAACAGATTATATCTGCATTATACTGTTACTAATATAGTATGTTTTTTATAGTGTGAGAGTTTTTGAGAGGGAGGAAATGCTGATTACAGATGAGCAACGGCACATGATATTCACTCATCTTATTTACGCTTACCTGTCACGAGCAGATACCACAGGTACTCAGACATTAACATACACATAGTTTGACGTCATTTATAATGTAACATTGAGTGTAATGAATGTCAAATTTATTTCAGATCCCGGCTGCTTTTCAAACATCACCAATACCAATGAATGGCTACAGATGAACTTGGGGATCTTCTTTAGATATGCCACACTCAGACATCTGCAAATGCTCAACAGCTATTTCACTGAGGTGAGTTCAGTTTTGAAAATGATGATAACGCAACTGTTACCCAGAAAATGGACACTTGCAAATTACTTTTGTTCTCTGCAGTTTAATTCATTTGTAGTGCTGAGTCCATCTCAAGTAGCTGAGCTGGTTCAGAATTCTGGAGCACTGAAAAACATGAGTATGATCAATATGATATTTGGCCACCTAGATGAAGGTGATGCTTTCCAGAATGCTGATGAGTTTTTCCAGACACTAACCCAAACTGAAGTAAGTGGAAAAAAATTTGAATATGTACCTCTATCTAATACACAAAACTTATGTGCCATTGTCATCATACGTTAAATGCACCATATCCTTTCCCCATAATTTGATTACAGTGCCACCTTTTGGTCCAAAAAGGTTAAAAGCAATTGTAATATAACCTCTATTTCTTGATGGAGGGAACCAGATGTTATGTCATTGACATGTCCCCTTCAAAAGTGTTGGAACAGCAAGGCAAATTCATTTGTTTTTGTTGTTCACTAAAGACATTTGGGTTTAAGATCGAAAGATGAATATGAGACAAGAGTTCAAAAAATTCAGCTTTTATTTCCTGGTATTTACATTTACATTTAGATGTGTTAAACAACTTAGGACATATCACCGTTGATACAGTGCATCCGGAAAGTATTCATAGCGCTTCACTTTTTCAACATTTTTTTATGTTACAGCCTTATTCCAAAATGGATTAAATTCATTTATTTCCTCAAAATTCTACACACAATACCCCATAATGACAAGGTGAAAAAAGATTTT
>JAZGTK010016099.1:0-12886 GCA_036877625.1 Ambastaia sidthimunki
ACACACACACTTCAACACATAATAGTTTACAGTTTACCTTCAACACTTGTCAATAAATCCCCAGTTGCCTGGTAACTGCTCTGGAGCATGTGATGAGGTCACCCATTGGCTCGGTTATGGTCTAATAATGACCATGTTGAAAATCAAAACAGCTTTCAAAGCTCAGTCTGGTTAGCTCTTTTCAGGCTCAAGTAACATCATCGCCCCCACATGCACATCTCACTGGAAACACAGAGTATTGAAACAGTACACCTGGATAAAAGCAGCGGCAGGACCCCCATCAAACAAAGGTTTAAAACAGCAACATTAACTTCGACACGCTTTGAAACACACCAGCAACTGGAATAAGTGGATACAAGTTTAAACTTCCTGAAACATTCTCTTCAAAGTGACAGAGCTGTCGAACTGGTTCCCATATGTTCTGACACGCCAGTTATGCAAGTTATGCAATTCACAACCTTTTAACGACATTAACTTTCTCCTGGTTGTCCATCCATCTAGTAAAGCAACAAATTTGCAAAATGAACAATTTCTGGTTGTCCTGCCAAACTTTTTTAATCAACCTCTCCACTGTGATGTCAGAGCAGGCTTGTGTTGTACAGGTAACTTTCCAGGTCCAGAGGCAAAGAATCTGATAAGGCAGAGATTGCTGAATGACACTGAAAGGTGACACCTTCTGAAACACAGCCACAAAGAGTCTTGTTGTGTGTGATCCATTGAACAAAGGTTTGTGAGGCCACCTGCTATGTTTGCGCTGAGATGCTAATGAATAATGAACTTACTAATGAGAGGCAAGAAAAAACAAAACTTTTATGCATCAAATCTATTCGCATGACCTCCATATACTGTACAACACTCTGTGAAATAAGTAGTTTGTTAATAAGGTGTTAAAATTTTAATTATGTACTGCATTTTTAGCCAAGTAGACACAAACAAAGGAGCTGTAGTGCATGAATGGCACAACATTGTTGTAAAAGTGAAACTCTTATCTTAAACACAAGTTGGAAACTCTTGGTTTTGTCAAAAAACAAACAAAAAAAGAATACAAATACTTTGACCATTTTATTCGGACAAAAAACATGTCTGAGGGCATCATAATTAAGACTTCAATAATTACCACAATAATATCTGAGAAGGCAACAGTACTCAAATGAGAAACCTCACTGCACCAGTGAATGGAAGGAGATGGACAAGTATAGAAAGGAAAAATCTGGCAAGGATAAAGGCAATGCAAAGATCCAAAACTGTCACTGTTTTTGTATTATCAATCTTTTGATTCAAGTAAATTACTACTATTTCTGTGAAGGAGGAGAATCTCACTGAAGTTCTAATAATAAGTTTGTTGATTGAGGTAAGGAAGAGGTTTTGAGGGATAGAGCACAAGCATATCAAGTGTGGCCTACCTGGGGAGGCATCCCCATCGAGCAGGTTGTCGTCCTCGGTGGTGTGGAAATCCATGATGACACCAGCACCATCGAGAAGCTCTTCGTCACTGCTGGCACTGGTGATGCTGTTGTAGCTGTTCCTGCTGTAGCCTCTGTTGAACAACTGCTCAGACTCCATTTAGCAACACAACACCCTGAGAAACCATAAAAACAAGCCCAGAAATTCAGCAAACTGCAAGACGAACAAGCATGCTTGGACCAAACATTTTACAAGCTTGGACCAAAACAATAGCATCTAGCTAAGTTTATTACTTTTAGGGTTCATAAAAGCTCTGGCAACTGTCTTGCTGGTTTATCAAAAAATATCTTTGACATACTATTCTTAACATGATTTGGGACAAACTAATTTTCATCTTGCATACTATCTCAGTGTTTTGGTCAAAACTCCAGTTCTGGTCAAACTTCCACTGCCTGTGTCTGTGAAGAGAATAATTGTGTATGTTTTTGTGCAATGATTATTGATGGTGATAATAGATGAATGTGATTTCACTGTAAGTCATGTAACAACATTCTATCAACCAATCACATTTTAGGATTAGGTTTATGGTTAATAGTGCATCATTCTTATCACCCAACCATTTCTCCCTGATTTAAGGGGTAGGTTATGGTTTGGGTTAGGACTATGTTTTTGTTGACAGGAACATCAAAGATCCAATGACACGTCACAGCCAGTGATGATATAGTAATAATTACTGCCCCCTACTGGAGATACTAAAGAGAGAAGCTGAGGTACAACCCACAAGTAAAAATGAACATGGTAAACACGACCAGCAAGTGCTCTCTGTACCATGTGTAATCCAGAGCAATTAAACAAAGCACAACTACCCTTTGTGAGTAGAGAACAATGTTCTATATTGCATTAACAAACTATTAGTACTTCACTATCCATGTATTGACAAGATCCATTGGTCTTGAACAAATTAAGAAATGTCTTCTAAAAAAATAAAAAGAAATTATACAATTCTATAACAAATTAATCTAATAGACGAACCTCATGACTTGCTGGAGCTGAAGTCTGTTTGTACATTCCAGAGATCCAAGCCATAAAGTTTCCCTGCTGATCTTATTGTCTCACGTGACAGTTGTCCGCTTTATTTGCGGAGACTTTCACAGTTTCCTTTCTTACTCAATGTTTCTGTATTTACGCTCTCTCTGCTGTTTCTGTTTTGCTCTCTTCCTTATTTTTCTCTCTAGCCTACGTCTGCTGTCTCTTATCTCTTTGTCTGTAAGAGGAATCAGGGAATCATAAGCCACCGTGTGGTGAACTCCAGTCATGAGCCTCCACTGGACTGAGATCAATTACAATGCAAATTATTAACTTCATAATGTCCATATTCATTTGAACACTATTTTGCAGACAAGCAAACAAAAAGTGTTTAGTGTGTGTCTAACAGAATTGCAAAAATAATGATAGTTCTCAAACAGGTTTTTCCAAGCAGACTATAGCTGCCATATCTTTATAGACATGATGTTATACAATGTGAGTTTGTTTGTTCTGTGACACAGGGGCCGTTTAATGTATTAAACTGTTACTGAATGTTTTAGGTAATGATTTTACAAACATTCTTTAGCCGCAGGGCACTAGCATAAGAGCTTCCCTGTCTGGGGAAATGCTTGAGTTATATCAAATTAAAGCAAGAAATTCAATTTATTTACTTCAATTTGAGTGCTTTTTATGCTCAAAACGAGGTCAGAGTTATAAGAGGTTCAAGAATCAGATAGGAAGCACAGCACATTCAACTTGATGGTCTGCTTACACTACCAGTCAAAAGTTTGGAAACACTCATTTTCTATTAATATTTTTTTTTTAATTTTAGAATAATAGTAAATTCCTCAAAACTATAAAATAACACAATGTAACTTTGGGAATTATGCTGTGATTAAAAAGACCAGGTTAAACTAATTTATATTCTAGCATATTTATGTAGTTTTGTAAATCTAGAATTTACGAAAATGTTTTCTTGACGTTTTATTACCCGATTTTATGAGTAATTATCTTGGGAACGTTTTTAAAGAAGTTCCCCTCTATACTGCGCCCTTATTGGCTGCTTGTTCTTCATTATTTGAAGCTGGGCTGTTCCTGTAGCTCAACTGGTAGAGCATTGTGTTAGCAGCGCAAATGTTGTGGGTTCGATCCTACGGAATGCAAATGAATAAATGTAAATTATTTGGTCCAAACCCGTCAATTTAAAAACATTCTTAAAATAAAATTGTAATTTTCTGGAAAACTAATTTCTGAAATTTATATGTTGGTACAGTTATATTTTACTCTACAATAATAATTTAAAACATTTAAACAAACAGCTTTTTTAAGGTCCAGGTAACTGGACCGTTTTTGTAAAGCAGTGCGGGTACCAGATTATTTCTTGCCATATTGGTGACTGACAAACTGTGTTGGTGACAATCAGCCAAAATCTAATCTCTGGCAAGTGTGTCGATTAGGTCACCATAACAACAAATCTAGAAGAGGAAAGCAAGAGGAAAGGTGCGTAAACAGATTATAAATATAGTGCAGTGTCAGATGAATTTGTTAAAAAGATGCTGAGAGGAGTTGGTATTTTAATCTATAACAATATTTTGGTCTATAACAACCTGCTTTCATGTTGAAATTATATGACTTATTTCACACACTTCCCTGACATTTTCAGATTTTTCATGAGCATGCGAACCCTGGCTCATGTATGACCTTTTGTTTAAACTTATTTTGTTTGAATTAAGTGTACCTGTGGTCAAAAATGACATGCAATGAAACTACTGCATCTCAAAACAGGCCTCAAACACGGTTATACAATTTCAGCCATCTTCCTCTTTTAATCTGTTGTCATGGAAGTATCGCCTAGGTGATAGTTGCTTTGAGATGAATCAGCGGTTTTAGATGTGCATGAAATGATGGGTTCTTACTACCACTTGTTTTTCCAGCTGCTATTAAAGACCACATACATACAGCTGAAGAGCAAAAACAGACAATATTACAATAAACCTGACAACATTTCAACTACGTCAAGTGCCTGTGTAGAAAATTTTGTCTTTAAAGTCTGTCATTAAACTTTCTGTATCCCACAATGAATAGATAAAAGCATAATAAACCCTTGTGTCAAGTGGAGACAGTTTTTTTTGCTTCTCACCAGACATGACTGCAAACAATGTCTGCCATCTGCTAAGCCAACATTTATAACTTAAGTAGAGATTAATGTTTGCATAATACCAACATTTTAACTTTGATTAAATACCTTCGCAAAATATTTCAATACCAATACTGAAACGATACCATGACAAAAAACAAAGATAAGTAACCCATTAAAAGGTGACTAAACACACAACATAAAATTATATAATGAAAACAGGGTGGAAAAGGGCATAAATTACTTAATTTTGAATGTTTTTGGTCAAAAACTTCACTAATGTTATAACTACACCTCAGGGAACAAAATAAACATTTAAAAACCATGTCATGGCCCCTTTAATGTTGGTTTATACCAATGTTCATTGTCTGTTCTCATCAGTTCTTTGTGCATTAATAAGTGTTAACAGATACAACTTTAGCTATTACAAAGGTATTACTACATACTGAAGTTAACAGTAAGATTAATAAATACTGCAGAAGTGTTGTTTATTGTTAGTTAACTAATGTTAACAAATGAAACCTTATTGTGTTACCAAATACAATATATACACAGCTGTTGGACTTATATTTGAAAGCATGAGCAAGGTTAATGTTATCAGTTACATTCGCTACATGTCACGCTCTTCAAATCTTTGAAAGGTCGGGATGTCTGTTGGAGAGACACTTTGCTAAGTTGGCCATGTTGGTTCTTTTGGTCTGTGTAAATTGTAACTTTTTTAAAGCTGCAGTACATATGAGAAAGAAAGTTTGACAGCGGCACAGGCAATAAGAGGCCATTCCTATCCACTGGAACTCCATTCATCTTAATATAGAATAGAAAAGTCATTAGAGTAGAATAAAAAAGGGGCTACACACACTATGACATAGAGTTGTTTATAAATATAATACATCTCTTAAAGACATGCTAATCTTTGTGACTCTGAACCTGTGGTGGACAGCTGAAAGAAACATTACAAAAAAATTGTGTATTTACCTATTTAGCATTTGATATGTTAAAAATCCTGTGAATAGCCAATCAATATTTTTGGTTTATTCATTCAGAAGCATTTTTGTTATGCTGGTTGAAAGTTTCTTCACATAGTGATAGCAATCGCCAAATAAAGTGATCTAAATATATTTATATAAATAAAATAAAAATTTGAAGGAGCAACACCATAAAATGTTCATCCAATCATTGCATTCGGTGCAAATCCTACTTGCATGTATGCATTCAAATGTAGGAGGACTTGTGGCTTTGGAGAGCATTCTGAATGGAGGGTGGGATCTTGTGCTTTCAAAGCCAGCACACTATTGCTGGCGTCTCCCTACCTTGTGCATATCAGCTCAACATTTGTCAAATTCAAGAAGTAAACTAGCATATAGGTCAGGGGCCTCCAACCCTGGGGGTTCCTGAGGGACCACTGTGATGTAGGGTGTAGCTCCAACCCTAATCAAACAATCAAAGTCATCCTGAAGACCTTGACGGGATAGCTCATGCATTTTTTAACAGGGTTTAAACTCTGCTGGACGGTGGTCCTTTAGAAACAGGACTGGAAACCCCTGCTATAGATCTGGTAGTTTATTTGTTAAACTGTTTGGTCTATAATGGTCATTGCAACATCAATAGTTTCATGTTTGATTTTAAAACATTTTTGTTATTGTTCTGGTGTTGTGTTGGATAATCACTTGGTGTCCAATGTAAATTTAGGACCTGAAGCAGTTTAAATCCACATCCACTGCTGGAACTACAGCAAAAGCAGGCAGGTCTGACATCAGTGACAACTTGACAAGCATATTAATGATCAGCATGCAATAAGCAATGCCACCCAGAGAACCCGTAAACACAAGCTGCAATACCAGTTGTTATAGACACGAATATGAATACATAAAGACCGTCTTTACATAATAATGAATAAATAAAGAACGCTACTATTTCTACAACACATTATTTGTGGGTCTCTTATGAACAGAGGAAAGCGATGTCTTGCTTACTATTAAAATACATGCGCCCAGCTAAAATCCTCTCCTAAACCTCTAAACGTCATAAATAAAGTAACAGGATACTGGTGAACAAGTGAATGGAAAAAAACATCGTAACCGCTTCACACACCATAACAATGTACAGCCACACGTTTATTTCTTAGGCAACAAGCAATGTGCATTTGCGTAAAATGTATCTCAAACTAACTGCTTTTAAATGAAGTGTTTTAACAGAAACTAATAACGTGAACCTGCGCGATGTGTACAGCACGCGCTCACACACAGATGTGACAGTCTTACCTCTGCGATGCCTCGAAACGACCTCTGAGGAAACAAATCATCCCTTCCACACAAACATCACACAAAATGATTTTTTCCCTAACAATTGTTTGTCATTCTGTATTGGTGCGTCTTATTTTGGCCCATTCCTGTGTAGATGACGTTCACTTCCGGTGTCTCCCCCCCACCTTCCTTCATGAAAGAGAAGCTTCTGAAAAAATCTAAACATTTACAGCTTGGTCTCAGATAAATTAATACTTTTTTAAATAAAAAATGCAACGATAAAATAATTCATAATAAAATAAATATTAAATATAATATGGTAAGTACAGTACCTAATATTAACAAACCACAGAAAGCTTAGATTTAACTGTTTCATTTTCTGCCTTGTAATAAATATTTCAATATGAAATGCTATCATTAATATATATTTATAATGTGTAACATGGTCCCTGCTTGTCTATCTACTAATGGATTCTTATACTGACAAAAAGTTTCAGGTACAGTGTGTTATAAAAACAAAGGAGCAATAACTAACTTTTTTAAGGAAGTTTACTAACATTGGCATTAATATTTCAAATATTCTAGATTTTATTTTATTTTAAGGAAAGGTTTGACATGTCAACTCCATACTAACCATATGAAGCCATACTAACACATTGCATTAAATGCTTGCTCACAACAACCATACAAACAAGTACCAAACATATGACATAACCATCTTTAATTTTTTTAACAAGGTTTCATGGCAATCTTTGATTTACCATGCAAATACCATGAATACAGTAATCATTCAGTACCGTATATAACACTTTGCAAACAGGCTCCATTGCTTAAGATAAGTTTTATTTTCATAGTTTCATTTCTTGGTAAAATTCCTAGAGCCCTCTGGAAACTTTATGTTGAAGTTCTGATCATGGAGTTGGTGGATGTTGTTGTGTTTTGATCATTTTGCACTCTGCTGAGTCTATCAGGTTATTTGCATGTTTATGGTAATGGTAAAATGATGGATCTGGATGTTTGTCAGGGGGTGGTGCAGTGTGTTACAGGTGGCAAAAGAAAATAGATTTTATAATAAAAACTGCTACCTGTGAAAACTGGCCAGACACTACAGTATCACTGATGGTATGTTAACCTCTTCGTGCTCAGGTGTCATTCTAGAGCCTTTAAACTTTAGTCCCAACATACTAGGACTCTGATAAACAACACTGCCATCTACCCCTCATCTCTAGACACTTTTCTTTTCCCTGCAGCCAAAAACTGAAATGTTTCCCCCTCTGTATTTTAATAGTATCCTAAACAGTGTCTTTAAACAGTTAAATTCTTTCTAAATCATAGCTTTAGAAGGCTACATTTTTGGTTTTAGATTTGCCAATCAGAATCTGCATGTTTCATTGGAATGAAAAAAACATCTTGGCTTTTTATATAAAACACTAATGAAAACTGGCCTTAAAAACAAGTGCCAGTAGCAACTGGCAAGTGGGATTTGCATGCCAGGTTACATACGTAACTAAGATGTTCCCGTTCAGTCTCTTGACGTTGTGTCAATGTAGTGGCACTAGGGGTCCCTCAGGTGGTGCAGCTGCTGGCAAGCGTGCATGAGCAAGTCATCATGGAATCCATTACCTTCAATGCACTGAAAATGACAAGCTAACCGTACTGAAGGGACACTATTATAAAGGTTCTACAAGGTCTACAAGGTCAAAAATTCTGCTGGTGAAATGTGCTGAAATAGTTAACTTCTTTAGAAGAGAAGACATTACAGAGAGCATAACCTACATAAGGGAGGTTATATGTAGAAACAGATGGACTTCGGGGAAGTATCACATCAAATTACACCTACAAGCTGGAGACCAATGTAGGGAGAACCACCCAAAATATAGGCCATGATGAAAACAAAGTGTAGGGAAAGAGTATCTTTTCCACAGATACGATTTTCCACAGAATATGACGATCGGTTAGTGAGCTAACCTGCTGGGTAGCCATGAATGGCACTTCCAGTTGCCAGTCCACCATTGTTCACTCCGCTGACTCACGACAATCAACGTACCGCTCAACAGACAGACACTGTTAGGACCTCCACCTGGAAACCTTACAATAAGCAGGAAATTTAACTGTATGGGCCATTTGCTTCCCACCTTTACAGATGCAAATATTGATTACATATGGGGCACAGTCACAGTGTAACACATCTGACTACAGTCAATGATATACACAATCTTTCAGTAGCATAGAAAAAAAAAGTACTGCATTGACAGCACTTATTATATCTGAATGCACAATAAACAGTCAAATCATTGCCTTTTAGTAAATCAGTTCAACACGCCATTTCATCCAGGCTGCAGTAATACTCCTTGTCTCTTCGATGCTGTTGCACTGGCATGTCTCTCCTGATATCATGTACTTTCTGCAGGTCAATCTCAACCATAGCGATGCCTACATCAGAACCTCCACAGTCCCCGATTACTGTGCCCCAAGGATCCACGGCTAGAGCGTGTCCATAAGACGTTCTTTTGGCATGATGAGCTCCAACCTGTGCTGCGGCAAGAACGAAACACTGTGTCTCAATCGCTCTGGCTCTAAGAAGGACCTGCAAGAAAGAGTAAAAACCAAACAACTCAATCACACAGTTCAGTGACTACAAAGCAAAGCCTTTAAATTGAGGGTCACTTGTTTTACAAACTCTGTTTTACTAACATAATAAACAATCTATGGTTGTACATTTGGAGATTTATCATGAGTTTATCAATTGAATGGTACATTATCAGGTGAAAGATGCATTGCCCCACATATTATTCAATTTTCACATTGTGCATTGCTTTAATACGATTTTAATAGCCATTACATTCCTGGTGTGAATAGACCACCATCAGCAGGTGTTAACAGGTCTCCAACAAAAGATGACATATACTGAGGGCACGTTTTTAAACACTATGAAAACTGAACTTCAAACTATTGAAATTGAATTTCAATAGTATGATCAATTATTAATCAATTATTTTATTTTTATATTAGCTGAAGTTATAATAGCTGAAGTTTTTGTCCACAAAAGTTTGGACTGGATTGAGTCGATAAGGCCATTGATCTTCAGACCTTCTGTAACATCAGACTGCATTAACTGGTGATGATCTCATCACAGGGTTTTACCTCCCAGTGGGCAGTTCCAGTTGCCACAGTGAAGGCTGAAGGGTATGTAAGAATCTCGGCTCCATGTCTCTGCAGGGCTGATGACAGCTCAGGAAAACGCAGATCATAGCAGACACCAAGGCCAACCTACAATGAAAGAAATATAACAATAACAGAATATTTCTAAATATCAAAACTAAAAGAACTATTACTGCTTGTTATTGCACAATAGTAAAGTTTGGATACAAGCTGATGCACCTTTCCAATAGGCGTCTGGACTGGAGGAAGAAGGTGAGGTCCAGGTATAGTGAAAGCACTCTCTTTAAGGGACACGCCCTTACTTGTCAACTCAACATCAAACAAATGGCCTTTTCTGTACACAGACACAATCTTACCTGGGGGTAGATAAACAGAACAGGTTCTTATTTTATATTTTAACATCCTAGTTTTTTTTAACACTAGGAAACTAATCTAACAACCACCTAGTAACATCCAAGCTGCATGTTTTGCACTGGAAAAAACAATCTAATTTAGTTTTGAAAAACGTAAAAAATCTGTTTGAAAACTGAAATCTCACATAATGAACTATTAGCCAACATTTGAGATTTGATTTGTAATGCATTTAGAATAGATTAAAAACAAATCAGTGTTAACTAAAGGTACCAAGTATATAAAAGTACCTTGTCCGTTTATGATAATATGACTGTTATAAATCCGTTGGTCAGTTTTCCAGTCATGACCCCTTTCATGGAATCCACCCAAAGACAACCAGACATCCAAGTTCCTTAAAGACACACAAAACTCTCATGTAACCTTTGAATTTTGCATCACATTTTGTCATTATAATTGCTTGAGGCCTTTACTAACTACTTTTATTATCCTGGTTAAACTTATTTACACTTATCAAGTAAGTGTTCTTGGTGGCCCATTTAAAGGAAAAGTTCACCCCAAAATTAAAACTCTTTCACTCATCTTCATATCTCAAACCTGCCTGACTTTCTTTCTTCACATACTAAAGGAGATAACTTAAATATAGTGGATTTTATACAATAATAGTAAATCATAAAATGTTTGGGTGAACTGTTTCTAATACAACATTTTAAAACAATAAAGAAATGTATTACAATAATGTGCGTATTTCATTTATTATTAAATTTTGAACTATTTTGAACAGCAAATTTACCTGGCCAGGTGAGTGTAGCGGGTTATGATGTCACCATCAATGCTCTCTGAAAGCTGTAGTGTCTCAATTCGACTTGAGCCAATATAATCAAAGCCTTCAGGCAGGAAGACCATGCTTGCACCCCCCTGTTTAGCCTGCTCAACCAATCGCTTGCATGCTGTAAAATTAGCTTCTTTATCAGGTGTGGAAGTCATCTGACAAACTGCTGCTATAGGATGTGATGACAACATCCTGACAAAAACAATAAAGGCTGTGTTTACTGTGGTTTATTATGTCTGGGGAAAAATAGTTTATTATTTAGTGAGGATAAATTAAAATATGAAAAATGCATTTCTTTTTACGTTACATTCTCAAAACATGTTTAGTGTAATAATAGAGTAATTTTCCTACAGGTATACATGTAAGAAGAAGGAATAATGTTCAACGGAAGTATTAGTAAATGAATACAGCTGGAGTCAGTTTACATATACACTGCAATATCAGCAAAATGTTGATAATCAACAAAAGAGGGATTGTAAAAGTCTGTCAACTGTCCTCTGTATGAAAAGATCTCAGCATTATATAGTAACTGTTGCAAAACGCTTCCAATATGCAAAAGATGCTGAAAAGGCAAAGAATGTGCAAGACCTGAAGGATTTTTTTGGAGACTGGAATAAAAAAACAGACTGAGGGTTGGTTAATTTCACTTTTCTCAACCAAATTATACAAATTTAAGTCACTTTAAAACCTAAATTAAAGATTAAGCTGCAAGCAGCAATTATGGTATCAGGCCCATCAATGGCACCACGAGAAATATTTGTGGAAATCTCTGATGAGTCCTAACAGATCTCTGAACTTTTGAAAACTGTAATACTTTTAACGTGCTTCATATATGCACGTGAATCTGCTTTATTGTAATTAAAATAGCTGTTTTTATATAATTAAATTTGCTTTATTGTTAACATATTCACTGTTTCATCAACTTATTTTATTTACATTTTGTATACTGCTATATATTGCAAATGCATTTTTATTGCTTATAACTACAGATAGTCTGTCGCCCACGTGTGGACGAAATAAGAACTGCGCTGCTAAATAACAAACAGATCCTGAACTTCATATTGTGATTACAAACAAAGCAAGTAATAATTAATCATGCCAGACTTTTTCCATCACAACCTTATGCATCTTTAAAAACACATAATGGTACTCTGGGGTTAAAAGTCAAAAGATTAAGAAC
This sequence comes from Ambastaia sidthimunki, assembly GCA_036877625.1. Lineage (NCBI taxonomy): Eukaryota > Metazoa > Chordata > Actinopteri > Cypriniformes > Botiidae > Ambastaia > Ambastaia sidthimunki. The sequence continues at coordinate 12,336 of JAZGTK010016099.1, forward strand.
TGTTATATGACATGGGACACATAAGTAACTATATTTAAGAAATAATACCTGATCTGTCTTTGCACTGCCCACAATCGCAATGCCAGAAAACCTGCTGGTAGTTTCTCGCGCAGTGCGCTGAACAGACGCATTGACACAATGTAACTCCGTCTTTCTTTTGGATCACAGATTGTACTTTGAGCCCATTTCACTCTCTGCCAAGACAATAACTTGCCTTACAGCTAAAACAACACAGCGTGGCTGGATATAAACAACCTTTATTTTCGTTAAAAAGTAATATAAAAGTATATGTGTATGTATAAACCAAAGAAATAGAATAAGTGGCTAGAAGAGCAATTTTAAGTTAACGAATAGTGGGCGGGGCTTAATAACCCGGATATTGTTCTTGATTGGTCAGGGGAGTTTATTGGGGGTTTGCAAACCAACGTTTGGTTTATTACTGCCACCGACTGGGCTGGAGTGTGTAGCATCAACACTCCAGTTTGAGTTTAAATAACCATGTTGGCTTGAGAATGCCAATATATCGTTATTTGATTTAAACTTATTATGAG
>JAZGTK010016100.1:0-12885 GCA_036877625.1 Ambastaia sidthimunki
TTACAAGTCCAAATCTCTAACAGTGTCAAAACTTGTCTGAATAATGAAATTAGATTGTGTTTGGGTTACATAGAAAAATGATTCACCATATACATCCGGGAAGCTCATTATGCTATTCTGTAATTGCCATCCCAACACACACGATCCTTTCACATTGAGACTTGAGATATATTTGGAATGCAATTATGATAGAAAACATTTACCAAGATGAATGAGTCAAATATGTCAGCCCATTTCGTTAACTAGAAAATGACAATTATTACAGTGTTATGAAACCCTCAGGGTTTACAAAGCCATCATTTCCATTTACTGTAGTCTCTTAGTAATGTAGAATTCTGTCATAGCTGTAGGTTAGCTGCAAGACTTATTGATTATTGATGTAATTAATTACTTAATGATTTGCAAATGATCCCTAAAGTAATAGATATTGCATACTGCATTTCTGTTTTGAACTCACATCCATATTTATTAAATAGTGTATAATTTAAAAGCACCACTCTCAGGCAACATGTGCACTGGAGTTTGAGTTTAACAACAAATCCACAAAAGACATGTGCTGGCACACAGTGGCAGCTAAACACAGTCTCTGTGGGGCCAAAAAAGAAAAACACTTGGTTATAAAATTATACTTCAATACCAGCAACACAATTAGCCCCTGTCTTAGGAAAGCAAGAAAGCATCCTTGCTTGTAACGTATGCATCTGTTCCCCATATATCCTTGAACCTTAAGGATTACAGCATTAATAATGAATGGAGCTCACAGTTACCCTTCACTGAGTCTGGGACTAGTACAGTAGCATAGTGTAATGAGGACGCAGGGGCGGATGGATCCATTTGCAGCTTTATAAAGAGTGTGTAACAGGCAAGCAAACAACAATAGAAAAGGTAATTCAATGACATAATTGTTAAACAGGCAAGGGGTCGAGGCAAGCAACAGACAAGAGAGTAATCCGTAAAACAGGCAAGGGTCAAAAAGGTAGGCAGCAAATAATCAGGGAGTCAAAAACGCAGGCAAAAATACACAGGTAATCCAACAATGAAGCTGCTCAGAATTGTTCACCAGGGCAAAACAAGACTTTGCAATGAGAATGAGTTCCTAGACAGTTTATATAGTGGTGACTTGATTACTGATGTGAGACAGGTGTGAGATGAGTGGGAGTGGTCAGCCCCAGGTATGTGGCATTATGGGAATTGAAGTGCGGACGTAAGGTTCGCTCTGGTGGCACGGCGGTGCTCTGTAACACATAGTGCAAATGTGTGGGGCCAATGAGATAAGTCATTTGATAGGCCCCACCCCCAATTAGTAATGTTATGTGCATGTGCATTTGTATGGAGATATCATTAATAGGATATTTGTATTGTGTTGAGCAATTTAGTACCCTATTTAAAACCTTTTCTTTTTATTTTATCCTGTTATGTTTTTTTGTTCAGCTATAAATTGTTCTGGTCATCTTTTTTCATTTGTCATTACAGCACAAATCAGAACACTTAATCTAGCCATTTACAGCAATTTGTTGGCAGAAACAAATATTTAATACCAATCTGTGTACATTTGGCTCTGAAATAAATTAGAGAAAAGCAATTCTGCAGCAGAGGTTTTGGAGAAAAGCTCTGTTATAAAATCTTGTGTTGTTTGTTATGTGATTTTGTCATGTAATTCTTTGCAAATACATTAAGTCTTTGCTAACACACGTGTGCAAAGTAGTGTATTACAGCTTGGATGCAGCTTCCTTGCATTATTTTTAACTTGCGAAGCAAAGCACCACTATTACTATTTCGCATACTTCTTTTTTTGAACAAAACTCGTCCCCCACCGTTTGTCATAGACAAATAAGGGGTCAAATCAACAGGCTTATTGGGGAGAGGCTGGTCAATATGGTCCAGATCTAGTCAATATGATTATTATTATATAATCATTATGGGGAAAATTAGGGCCTGTTGGTTAGAGAGTTGGTTTTGCAAACAGAAGGGTTGCCAGTTCAATTCCAACAGCTGAGGTAACTTTAAGGAAAACTGAGGTCCAACAGAGGAGGAGGTCTGAATAAATAACTAAAACAGACAACAGAAGAGTCCATCTTAATAATGAAAGACACCAGCTGAAAATTAAACCACCCTCCAAATGTGGCCGTTAACTCCAAATGCAGCCATTGAGAAGAGATAGGGTCTGTAAGACTGACCAGCCAAAGAGCTGTAAATGTATATAAGAGAAACAGCAAATGTATAGGCTTCGGTAAATGTATTCAATAAATCTACCTTCCAATCTTCTTTAAGTCGTTCAAGTGGAACAGTACCAATGTGACCTGCTAATCTGACAGTGATCACAGATCTCTTCAGTGCCATAAATGGTGAAAGATGGTTAAGATTAACACCACTGAGGTCATGGAGTGAAACAACACAGCTTATGACACCCATATATCAGATTTTTCTTTGGGAACAACATGAAGTGTAATTTAAAAAAATGTAGTTTAAACACTTGTGCCCTTCATTAAAATGACAAACTCAGTATTCACCTTTTACTGTCACTCACATTAGATCGTAACTATGAGTGCGCACACAAATTTGTGACAATTCAGGATATGCAAATATGTTTATCTAACCTTTTTTTTACCAAACAAATCTTTCTCTCTTACTTTCTTTTTTAGAAACCAAACCCACACACACACATGGTTAGAATGTGTTACAAGGGCCATTTCAGTGCATTCAGTGCCATTTTTCTGAGCCCTTAAGCACAAAAAAACATTTAAAATAATACAATAACAACTCACTGCTGAATATAATCATACATCTTATGAAAGGATCATAAATCATCCATCCTGCAATCTCTGAAAGTGGTGGAAAGGTGCAAAAAGCCAAGGTTACAGTAAATAAGCAGTTCAAAAAAGCTACAGTTAATGTGACTGTGACTCTCCACATTCTGCCTGGTTAACTTTAAGAAACATTAAATTAATCCAGTAAAGTTATGTAATTTTACAGGCAGAAATAGAAAATGGGGAAAACCATGCTGCTTACGATCCCAGAGCACACTAAATAATACAGACAATTTAAAAGGTACACAGCCTGCAAAAGTAAGGAACAAAAGAAGGCAAGACTTTTACCAGTAAAATCTCAAATTACGTTTTAAAGGATAATTTACAATATTTACATCAGGTCTGTGCATGAAAAATCACAGGTGGTGTATTAGATTAAGACTAGAGCTCAAGGAACAGAATTGGAAACTACATTTGTAATCTGAACTACTAGTTTACTTTTTCTTGGTATCGGTAATGCTCTAGTAATAAGTGTGATACATTTCACAGAATGAGTGCTGCACTCATTAAGAACCTAAGCTTTTGTTGCAAAAAGTGCATACAAAAAGTGCATTATGATGTACAGTTAAAGTGATTTCTCTGTGAAAGGCTGGAGACACCTGACATGTTATAAGGCTGACATGTTATAAACCAAATCACACGCCATAAACCATCACACATGCTATAAACCAAAATTTTCCTTGCATGTTTAAACAAGTGCTGTGCCAAGTAATGTGTAAACCTTAACAAACTATCCTGAACACCTCAGTAATTCTTTCATTATATCGAAGTGTCAGAAAATCTGACCAATCGCATCCTTTATTTTCACTGTGGGTGGCCAACCTAAGATTTTTGGAATTGTCGAAACAGAACACTGTCAGAACAGTGTTGTGTTTAAAATGTAATAGCTAGGTGAATTATTTCAGTCATGTTTGTCTGCAAGAGAAAACAGACTGCTTTTCAGAAAAGGTGAAAGCATAAATCCTAACAGTTTATTTCTGTTTTGCACATACTTGATTTTGTCATATATTTTCCTTGCATTTTCTTTGGTAGAAACTATATACTCAACCACAATCTTTCAGTGGATTAAAAATTGCTCCCAATGTCTCCCTGAAGCAACACTACATTGAATTAATGGATGCTCATTATTTTCTCATTTTGGGGATTCGCTGAAGTAGTACAAGGCTTAAACGTTCCCATTTTCATGGTGGCGGTTCCCTCCGTTGTGATTAAATGGTTGATTTCACTCCAACAGTGAGTGTGGGGGGTATAAAGAAGGCCAGCCTGGCCCATGCCCATAGGCTCAATCACAAATCTTGTCTTTTGCAAGCATTTGTGGACTTAAAAGAATTCACATTGAGCTGACATGGAATGTGTCTTGGATCAGACAGAGGGCACCTCATCTTTTGCTTCAGCCGAGATGGAGGTTGAAAGAACCACCTCTTAGAGCTCCTCCCAAAATAAAAGCATAACTAGTCGGAAAACTCCACGCGCTCAAAACTAGAGGGGGACTTAGCGATGGTCTCTTCCATTTGTTAAGGACCTCCATGACAAGTTATCCTGTTTATATGGGGAAGCCTTATTCATTGCGTGTCTTTGTGCCCTCTACATCAAGTATTTGGGCATATGGTTATATGATGATGCGCCAGGTAGAAGAGACTCTGGCTAGCTATCGCTCTCCCGGGAGCTCATCATCTTTGAAGAGACCAGTGCTCCCCACCAAGTCATGCAGAGTAACATCCTTGTTAGTGGGGAAGGCATTTCAGGCAGCGGGTCAGGCTGGTGCTGCCATGCACACTATGGCTGTGTTACAGGTGTATCAGGCTGACCTGCTGAAAGATCTCAGCACAGGCTGGGCAATAGAAGACGAAGCCTTTTCAAAGCTTTGCCGGGCCACAAATTTGTCAGCAGCCTATAAGAAGGGCAGACTTTTATCTCCACTAAAGAGAAATCCTGAGGCTTTTGCACCCAGGACTGTGGGGGTGTGCCACAACACAGGAAGTTCCTGAGGTTCACTTACCAGTATCAGGTCCCTTCATTCAGCCTAGCCTTGTCACCCCACAAATACACAAAATGCATGGATGTATCTCTGGCTCTGTTGCAACTCCAGGGTATCCGCATTCTAAACTACACAGAAGACTAGTTAATTCTGGCCCAGTCTCAGGGGCTTCCGCTTTAACATTGGGATGTCGTCCTCGCTTATGCGAGGTCGCTATGCAGGCACAGCTGTCCACAGCATGTGTGAAGTCCATTCAAAGCTCCCTGAAGAATATCAAGCTAGGTCAGGGAATTGCTTTCCATCACTTTCATAGAGTTCTGAGTCTCATGGCGGCTGCTTACATGGTGATACCTTTGAGCCTGAGACAGTTTCAGCCAGGGAATTTCATCAGAGGGCCAGTCCCCAGAGGCAGATATGCGTGATGCGCGGTTGCCTTTGTACCCTTTCTATGTGGTTTCCTGAAAAAGTGGGAACAAGATGCTGTGCCTCATTGCCCACTGTGAGCGTGTCTAGAAGTTATAACATAAAGATTCATTTGTTTCACACCAATTTCCAATTTCCAGACTGAGGGAAGGCATCATTGCTATTTATTTAGGACAAATTATTTAAGCCGAGTTTTGGCCGTTTTTGACACTCATGCATTATGAAATCTCATTAGCAACATCTCATTCCTGCTTTTTAGGGAACAGGCTTACAGTCAAGTAACCCAAGACATTTCCCTGTGTAGTGTGGTGGCGTAAATCCTAATAAGTAATATAACAAGCTGACTATGCCACCCCCTAAATAATGGGGAACTAACTACCCAAGAGCTACAATGAGGCTTGGTATCCCAGCACCCACACACAACAAAAGATAGTAAGGCTTGTAAGACTAATGAATATGCTTAAACAAAATACGAGCCAATTAAAAAACATAACAAAGAATTTAAGGACGTTGATGATGCACAACTCAATCACAATTGAGCACTGACTTGCAGACAAAGAAACATCACAAAAAAACTACACTTAAATAACTAAATAGTCAGTATTAAACTGAAACAGAAGAGAGAAATAACTGTAGCAAACAAGTAAAGAGACAGAGTTAACAATTAACTTAATTAGTTCAATGGAAAACAATTGCTAAATACACAAACAAAGGATACAAAACAAATGTGGAAACAGGAGAAACAACATGTATACGCACTTACAGCCAGTAACAGTCAAGCATCCTGCTAAGCAAACACTTAATTAAACAATAATGAAATTAAATTAGTTAACAGAGTTAAATAACAAAAAAGTATACATACATCTGGTATGTATAATAATTTTTTTAAATCACAGATCATTGCTCACAGTACAGTTTACCACAGCTTACACGCATGAATAACCAAAACAGCTAGTAAGTAAGTTACCATAAACAGCACGATATTAACGTGAACCAATAATCAAACTCAACCTATCTGAGGGTAATAACATCCTACACACATACACACATTCTGTTGCATTCGTCAACAAACTTCCAAGAATTCAGAGCTAATACAACCAACCATAACTCAGTCAAGTTTTCATTTTTTGTTTTGTCGAATAGTGTGCCAAAAGTTTAAAGAGTTATTAGCATGTTACATCAGTGTAGCATAAAGATTTTCACAACTACACAACAGCAAGACAAAAAGGCTTCGCCAGAAACTAGATGTTACCAGTTGTCAGCTTTAAAGGGGCATGATGAGAATTTACAAAAGTTAAGTACAAGTAGAACAGCAGCATTTTGGATAAGCTCAAGGGATTAAAATAGTTGTAGCTGTGAGCAGAACAGCAGAAACATTTGTTGCTTGCATATGTCCATATTTCTATTAGATCGAATGATGTTAAAATGCTGTTATGGTGAACAAGGCACACACAGATTCACATTTAAAAGGATTACAAATTCACTGTAGTTAGATTCATTCCTGCTGGGGAAAAAAATGAAGTTAATAAATCAGTAGAATTTGTGGAAGGTGGAAATGAAGGGGATGTTGTTCATTTTGTGGGAAGCAAGTGTTTGTAATACTGAGCACGTCTGAGCAAGACATGATTAAATAGTTGACTTCTGCATAAGTGTATATGTACAAGCACAAAACTGTCAAGTGTAGTAAGGGTATTTATAAAATATGTCTGTTTCATTACTCTTAGACTAATATATTAAATTTAATGCTAATTACTAGCTAGGACAATAGTTGGGCAAATAAATTCCAGGTGAGAGGAATCGGATCAGATGACCTGAGATAATTAAAGTGGTTCATTTACTTAAGTGGCTATTACCTAAAGATTATTAGCATAAAATCTCTGAAATGGGATAAGTGAAATGTCTGAACAATGTGAGCAAAGCAAATAATGCCCATCTTTAATATATTTAATTTTAGTTCATCAGTTAAAACCAAGTGTTAATCTACACTCATTAACTTTTTCAAGTTATATAAAGGAATCAAGTTCCAATAAGATGCAACACATGACATACTGTATTTTACATGGTTTTAGCTCTTAAGTGCATTGAAACTATTGTACAGCTAATCATTGAACATTTGTGTGAAATTAAAAACAAATTGATAATTCGCTTTAGACATCACTTTTTCCATGTTAAGGAACCAGTATACCCTTAAGACTTTAAGACACAGCAGCTGCCGTGGATACTAATGTGAAGTATTGGAGGTTGAGGTCAAAGTTTAAGTTATACAGCTTAAAAACACATAAAAATGGTGAATGCTTGCTTTGTAACTGACTGCCTTAACCACAGTCAATGGATCAAAATGGCTTGTTATGAAACCATAAACATGACATAAAATGTTAACTATGTATGAACAGCATATCCTGCATTATCAGCATTACTCATGTTGCAAACCACATGTTGCCATAATACATTTTAAAAAGAAATTCAATTCTATATTTTTTGTGTATCAAAACAAGTTAAATAGGAAAAAAGTGTGATGTTACCGTGATGCAAATACAACAGATGTATGACGTAAAGTGGCTGTGTGAGCTTCAGGTATTAAGAACACAGATAACAAGGCATTAAGTAAACAATTTAAATAGTAAACTAAAAATGAAAACCTACTGATCCTAAGTTCAGTGTTACTGTATTGCAAATACAACAGGTCTAAGAAACAACCTTCAAGTATCAGAAATACAAATAACAAGGCAACACGTACACAAAACTAAAAATGAAAATCTATTGAACTTAAGAGTTAACTAATAATTGTAATACAAATACAACAGGCATTAGAAGTAACATTAAAGTATTAGGAACAAAGATAACAAGGCTAATAAATAAACTGTTTGTACAGTGTCCTGAAATATGGCAGCCACTAAACAGAATGCAATGCGCAATTATGTAGTTTCCTAGACACTATACTGTTTGTACACCACTAACACTGCATTTAAGTATTCACTTGAATATGTGAGGTGTTTTTAAGGTAAATAACGAAATATATAAATAACGAATTTTCCTGAAAATGTGTGTTGTCAAGCTGTTTCAAACCACCAAAATGAACTCAAAAACAGGCCATCAAATCAGGCCATCAAATGTAGCTGACATTTTTTCCTTAGCAGAACAGTAACATAGATTTTTTTTTTACTACAAGTCTGTACCATGACTTTGAGAGTCTACAGGCAACATAAAACAGTTCCTGTGGCTTTTGTTGATATACAGAGGCCTTATAAAGTGAAATCTGCACTCAAAAAATGAACTTTCACTATCGTTGGTTTTATTAAACCCACCCTTGTTCACAGTACATAAAGAATGCAAGTAACTAAATTACCGTAAATTAACTATGTTGTTTATACAAAAATTTAGTACTGTCGGCTTTACTTTACCAATTGTTTGTTTGGTCAACTTGACATTGTTGAGTAAAACGCAAACCCCCATAAAATTGGATCTTTATGGTTACAGTAGCTGCCTACGGGAAGGCGGAGCAATGGAACGAAACAGAAGGCAGGCGAAATTGCAAATTACGAGCCACGTTGAAGAGAAGATCGTGACTTTGTCAGGTATGACTATTTTATTATAAAACTTTCGCCTACAGAAGAGATTAAGTAATAGATGATATGCCCTTCATTGTTGACTTTAAAAGCAGATGGCCAGCTCTGTTTTGTGAACATGAGGTAAATATGATGGTATAACTGTATTAATTTCTTTAATAGTTTTAAGTGATAAAACAATAGTAATTAATTTTTCCTTATGTCAAATAGTGCTTTAATTATTCATGTCCATGCAGATTTAGCCTAAATGCTGTTTTGTGTTCTAATTTTAAAAGCCTCCATTTTCCGCTAACATTTGAGCGCTGTTGAGCGGATTCTTAAACACAGCTGATTGGCCATTGTGTTCACGCTCTCAACAGATACGACAGTGATTGGCTAAAATGATCATCGCTTTGCTCTTCACCGAGCGCTAACACAGACACACGGAAGCGTTTAAAGTCGCGTTTTTCAAACGCTTGAACACAATGGCCAATCAGCTGTGTTTAAGAATCCGCTCAAATGTTAGCGGGAAATTTAGGTTTTTAAAATTTCAGTACCGACTGGTATATTGGTCGATACTTTTGACAACACTACAGATGTCATTGAATAACCCTAAATATATTTTTAAACATGAAAGCTATCCTTACTATAATCATATGTGTCTTAAATCTGTAGATTGGTGTTAAGTTCAATCGAATCACTACAGTCCCACTAATTCAGACATTTATGTCAAAACTGGATGGTTACACAAGCAAGCTGTCTGGCATCTACCAGAGAAAAAGAGGAATTGCAGGACGTAAAATTTGCAAACTAATGGCTGCCATTGATGAGGTTTGTTATCTGTATTTATGATTCTTGTGAGCAATTTCCACTTCAGCATGGTGTTTTGTCATTGTCTATACTTAATATCTCTAATCTTCTACTGAATGATACCATCTACACTCGGAGAGCTTTTTTTTTATCTTTGCTTTTGTGTGTCAGTAATAAATATCAGTTAACATTACCAAACATTCAATTTGCCATTACTTGTAATAATTCAGTAATACTCATTTATGTGAAACATTAAGCAATGCACAATTGATACAGAATTCTCAGATTATTTGCTTGAATGTTGAAGGATGTAAATATTGATCTTGATAATTGTCTTTGAATGCTGTCTTTTAATTCTACTGTATCTTTGGGTATCTTTGGTATCTTTCCCAATGACCCTTAAACTTGCGAAGTGTCTGTCCACCTTACTGCAACTTTTTTTTGCTGGCCTGGGGAAGAAAGACTGTCACTGGTCTAACTAGAGCCCTGAAGCCATGTCATTCTGTCCCACTGATGGTGAAATTACAGATGTTTTTACAAACACTTGCCTGCTTTGTAATGTCTGGATCTGTTACAGTTATTACAAATGGTGATATCCATGACACCATTTCCTTGGCTGCCAGGCTGTGGTTTGGAATGGTATAGCCCAGTGGTTAACAATCTGGGCTGGCAACCAAAAATTTTTTGCACAAATGTGCAAATCTATAATAACAGTTTGTACCAGTCTGCATTTATTTGACAGACACAAATTAAATTACCATGGTTCTCCAGAAAGACAAATGTTCCTTTAATATGTGCAGCTTTGTTTCAAAATGTCCATGCGTTTCAGCCTGATTCAAAGGGTTTATATAAAGTTTAATACTCTATCTACTAAATGTTAGTAAGTCTTTTGGTACCTAGATCTACCTGTAGAACTACCCTGTATGTATAAAAGTGTACAATTAGATTTTGAGTTAATTTGAGAGTTGCGGTTAAGTCCAGTGGTATTTTTACCTGGCCCATCCCTACTAATTCAGTTACAGCCTTATTTGAAAAGCCTGCAATATATGGTAACATATTCCTAAAACAATATGTGCTGCACCAACATTTAAAGTCATTGTAGGATGATCAGAATGTTTTAAAAAATAAAGATATGCAGAGCAGCAAGTGTCACAGACAGCCAGGAACAACACAAGGTTTTTCCACATTTTTCCTTATTTATTTTTTTTGTTTGTTTATTAGCATTAGGAATAATAGCATTTATTGTATTTTCTCCTTAATACTCACAATGACTGAATGGTCCAGGTTCAACAATGTATTCAAGTGTTTTCATGTGTCGGATGGCAAAAAGTTGTGGAAGTTCATGTTATAAACCTGTCATCATTAAATCAAACTGAGAGGCTGATGACTTAAAATAAAACTGCACTGGCTCCTGTTCCAGAACCTGAGAGTTATGTGGCAAGGAGAAAAAAGTTCAGAATTAAACCACTTTCTGCTTGGTAAGACCCACATAAGAATGTTCCCAGTGGGCCTAGTTCACTTTCCTGTTGACAGGAGCATAGTATGGAAACATGAAAAGAGCTACTTGTGCGAGAAACAGGGTGAGAGACTCAGGAAAGGGGGTGGTGGTAGCAATTACCAGTGTGTGAGCATCTGAGATGCATTTTACATTCTAAACGTTAATCTGCATGAATGAGAAGTGCATGGTAAGAGTGCCCCCTTATGGCTAATATATCTGCAATAAAATGAGACGTCTTTAACAAGGGTCAAAGTTTAGATGAAGTTTAGTGATGGGTTTGGGACTGATGATTGGCTCAGAAACTATGAGATAAATGTGAATGCCAAATAATAGCTTTCTCTAGGTATTTTAAACCAACTTAATTGCTTAATGACAGTGAAGAATCACAAATGCTTGAACAACAGCTGAGTCACTTATATTCTCTCTTACCGCCATAGCTAAGCCTCTCAGTCTTACAAGATGCTAAGCATTCAAGTACTGTCAGGAAGCATGTTGTTATTAGTTCATTTAAACTATTTTGTCCATGTTTACACCAACTGTCCAAATCACAGTTATTCTTCTATCAGATATAAATCTGCACCATATCAGCATTTGAGTAAACAAGTGGCTTACATCATAATATCTGTCAGACAAACAATGGCCTCATATAGAAAGCTATTATCACATGTCTAATGGGATTCTCAGGAGATATGCTAATTTTAATAGCTACTTTCTAACAGACGTTTCTCTTAAAAATATTTCAGAATAAAAATGGACACAAATTCTACAACCTTTGAGTCCACAAATTGTAATTTGTGACTGACTGCCGACTACAGTTGATGCAAGGGTTCATACAATCAAGCTATAACTGATGGCCAGCTGGTAAATTAGTAGTATTTCAGTGGTCCATGGTACACTTATTGCACAGTAATGTGTGGCAACAACACTTTCTGGCCAGACCAAAGCAAGGTCTGTCAGTCACTGGTGTTCCCAGGACATCGTCTGAGACTTTTATCACCAGCTGGTTGGTGCAGGATACGGCTGTGGTCATTGCAAAGCAAAGAGGCTGAACATCTGGCATTCTTGACTCCATTTTAAGGTTCCATTATGTTAACAGATTTTGTAAAACATCCTCAAGCGCTTTTTCACCCTTCAGCCCAGTATGCAAATATTTAAACCGTAAAGTACAGCAGTTATTAAATCAATGGGGTTTTTATATGATAGCAATGGCTTTATATGGCCCATTGCAAAGATCTAATTGTGAGTCTTTAAAATCTCATAAAGGAATAATTTGAGCATATAATGCTGGAATTGTGGATTTTGTTCTGTTCCTTTGTTTTAAAAGCTCTGCATGAGCATCTCTCCTAAAAAAGGATGTCCTGCTCCTAATTACGAATTTTGCCCCAACTCTTATATTTTGCACACTCAGCAAACTGCCTGTCCCTGCCTCTAACTTGTTCTCAAAACTTTACATAATGCCTGGAGAAAAATCACAGATAGCAGTGTCATTACCATTAGACCTGAGGTCAGCACTTTCCAGCAGGTTTAATATTCATGAGCAGTTTTGTTAGGAAAGCTGAGAACAACATTAAGATTGGAAATGGAAATTGGAGAGGTTAATGACCGCCATGTTGTCATCTCATGTTTTACCTTTGTCTGTGTACTCCAAACCAACCACAAACCAACCAACCAACCAACCACCCTGTTAGATTAATTCAATTCTCATTTAAATTTTTAAAATAAAATTAAAACATAAGATGGGGAAATGTAGACAACTTTTAGGGGCCCACCCACTTGGGGCCCAAGAGAGATAGATCGGCAGCCCAGATTGATTGTCATCTTCCC
>JAZGTK010016101.1:0-12885 GCA_036877625.1 Ambastaia sidthimunki
ACACAGCAGATGCTGCACAAAACCCACATCCTTAGATGCCCTCAGAGAAACACTCCACACCTCCTCCTGCATCCGCACCTCCCTCACTCCTGCATCTGCACCTCCCTCACTCCTGCATCCGCACCTCCCTCACTCCTGCATCTGCACCTCCCTCACTCCTGCATCTGCACCTCCCTCACTCCTGCATCTGCACCTCCCTCACTCCTGCATCTGCACCTCCCTCCCTCGCTCGCTCAGTCATGCATCCGCACCTCCCTCGCTCGCTCAGTCCTGCATCCGCACCTCCCTCACTCGCTCAGTCATGCATCCGCACCTCCCTCACTCGCTCAGTCATGCATCCGCACCTCCCTCCCTCGCTCGCTCAGTCCTGCATCCGCACCTCCCTCCCTCACTCGCTCAGTCCTGCATCCGCACCTCCCTCGCTCGCTCAGTCATNCATCCGCACCTCCCTCCCTCACTCGCTCAGTCCTGCATCCGCACCTCCCTCACTCGCTCAGTCATGCATCCGCACCTCCCTCACTCGCTCAGTCCTGCATCCGCACCTTTTGTACTCTGATACAGTGGGTTAGGAAGAACAGGACCATCTGGCCTGTGGGAAATTAAGGAAAAAGCAAAAACCCCCCGGCAAGCTTTACCAGAGAAGGAGAGAGAGAGTTTGGCAATCTGCTGCTGCCTGTATGAAGCCACACTTCAGCCTTTTAACTCAATCACTGAAGGGCTCCAGCCAATCACATGACTGTTTCCCACCACTGAGACCCTCAAAGCCGCTCCCCTCATGTCTCTCACTGCTTTTAAACATTCATTCAGTTACTCATATTGATCTGAGTATTTGATATTATTTACTTATTAAATTAGTTCTGCTCAAAAAACCTGATTGAACTTTGTTTATTGTTATTTATAATTGATCGGTTAAATCTTGTTCTGACCTATCCTAATGTAAATTATATTGATGATTTTTGTTTATTTTAGTCTAAAAGCTAATCATTTTACTGCCAGTACTGCTGAAATATAGTTTTTTTATCGAATCAGTTGTTTGTTATATTTTAGGCTGCATGTGGTTTGGCCTGAATATTTCTCTAGTCGGTGTGTCTGTGCTTTATGAAAAATGACGTACTGAAATTCACATTGACTGTTTCATCACGGTTGTCAAGATTCGTCTCCTGTGTGTGTGTGTGTGTGTGTGTGTGTGCGCGCGCTGTTAGCTGTTTGCTATGAGAAGTTATGCAGATAAAACATTTTACATCCTGTAGGAGGCGGTTAGATTGAGTTTTCCAGGAGTGAGATCATAAACAGATCATGTCTGTCTTCTGTTGTAGGACTTTAATCTTCTGTACGAGGAAGCCAGATATTACCAGCTGACCCCCATGATCAAAGAGCTGGAGAGATGGAAACAGGAGCGCGAGCAGAGACGCTTGTCACAGTCGTGTGACTGTCTGGTTGTGCGTGTGACCCCTGACCTCGGCGAGAGGATCGCCCTCAGCGGGGAGAAAATTCTCATTGAGGAGATCTTCCCTGAGACCGGCGACATCATGTGTAACTCTGTCAACGCCGGCTGGAATCAAGACCCCACCCACGTCATCCGATTTCCTCTAAATGGCTACTGCAGACTGAACTCAGTGCAGGTGAACTTCATTTATTTGTATGCAGACAGTGAGGAAGCTCAGTGGGTTTGAAACCGAGTTTAGGTGTGTTTAAGCTCTAGACACCTGTGACTTCTCTGAAGGTGATGGAGTTTGAGATGTGGATCTGGCCCTGCAGAGAAATTCCACTAAAAACCATAAATGTCTCACTTTAAAAAACAGCTGAAGTACAATGAGGCTGGTGAAACTGCAGACGTTTAGTCATGTTCTACCTTTTTCACATGCATCTTTCTGTGCTAGAACCTTCACTGAGGCTGAAGGATTTACTCTAAATGTTGGTGTTTGGTTAAAGTTGTTAATGGTGATTAGCCTGTTACTAGAACTAAACTCAACCTGTGTTTGAACTAACCAGGAGTGACAGTAAAAGCATCATCTACAGCTGGAGAAAGACACACACACACACACTCCATCATGGTGGGTGTGGGACATATTTTTCTTCTGGAAAAACAAAAAAGCAGAAGAGAATGAAAAGTGATTTGCATAATTTACACTTTTAAAGACTTTAAAGACTCCAGTGTAACAGCCCAGAGCAGTTACAGAAATACACGTATTGTGTTTTTCAATATCAGACTAACATTTCCCAACAGCCTCAGCCCCTTTCTGCTGTTATACGTTTATAAATGACTTACATTAGAATTAATTGGCTGCATCAACTAACAACATTTTCCTGCAGAAGTTTTGGCTGCTCATCATTTGATTTCCTCATTGAAGCTCTTTTGCTCTTGTGTTATGTGTGTGTGTCTGAGAGATTTCCAGATCAAAGAGATGGATGTTACATTATAGATTCAAAAATGTCTGAAATTAAAGAAATACATAGTTGAATAGATTTGTTCAAATCCACAAACATCTGCTGTGGATATGAATGACTGATTTATGTAAAAATCTTGATTGTACTGTCAAATAACTGCTGATGGGTTTCAGCTTTTAAAATCAGGTGTGGTTTAGAACTCAAAGCAATGGCAGGTGAATGACTGAGAATTTAGCAACAAGTCACAACACCTGCGTGAGAGAGACAGAGAGAGATTGAGCGAGTCTGAAGGAAGATTTGAGATGTTGAGGGAGAGAGAGGAAGGTGCCGGTCATGTGAACAGGTTCAAAAAGGAAAAAACATTCTACACACACACACACATACACACACACACACACACACACACACACACACACACACACACACACACACACACACACACACACACACACACACACACACACACACACACACACACACACACACACACACACACACACACACACACACACAGTGTCTCAGAGCTGAAGCTGTCTGCCTCACTTCATATCTCACAGTGATGTAGAACCTGAATAAACACAGACGTCACTGAATTTCCATCAAACTGATAAATGTGCTGCTGCAGAGAGAGAGACAGAGAGAGACAGAGCAGAGAGAGAGACAGAGCAGAGAGAGAGACAGAGCAGAGAGAGAGACAGAGCAGAGAGAGAGACAGAGCGAGAGAGAGACAGAGCGAGAGAGAGACAGAGCGAGAGAGAGACAGAGCGAGAGACAGATGAATGACATGCAGGTTCTTTTGTTTTGACCCTCTGTGCTTTCTGTCCCCACAGGTGCTGGAGCGCCTGTTCCAGAAGGATTTCAGTGTGGCCGCGTCCTGTGGGGGCGGAGTCGACTCCTCACAGTTCAGCGAATATGTTCTATGTCGTGAGGATAGGCGGAGTCAGTCCACCAACACGCCCATCAGGATAAAACAGGAGCCGCTGGACTAGACAGACATTCGGGCCCTCAGCCCCTGATCGGACTCGCACACAATCACAGACGAGTTAGAGCTCAGCGTTCAAGTGGGGAATGTGTGATCTCACACACACCACAGCAGAACCCACGTAAGAAACTCCAGAAACATTAAACAGGAGAAGCTGTGTGTTACTTCCTGCTCTGCACCAACCCACCAATGACAGGACATCCTCAGTCCAGATGGGACGGAGGCCCCGCCCCCACTTATCACAGTGTGTTGGCATGTTTTGTTGTCTTGTGATAATTGCAGGTCAGGATCACAGACACACTGAATGGATGAAGACCCTGAACATCAGGGGTGGGGGGTAAACTTCTCATGTCAAACGGATTGTGTTTAAGTTCATCGTTGTTTATAAAATATGACTTTCATGTCGTATAGCACCGTGTTGTATGCAGTTACCGAGGATCTGTTTTTTTTGTTGTTATTTTGCGTTACATGAAGGATATTGGCTTGGTTTTGAAGGCATTGTGTTTGCGAGCTTAAGAAAGACTTTCCCTGGCAGTCTTGCACCGTATTACACGCTGCGTGGAGAAAGCAGTCTGGGGTTAATGCATGTGCCGCTGCAAGCAAGCGTGGACGTTTCAAAACCCTGCGTTCAAAACTAGGTGACGCTAAGAGGGTGTGAGGGAGTCCTGCCATATGAATCATATCATTAGACATTTAAAATGTATTTATATAAGCTCTGAAAGGAAAAATATGTCAGATCAGAAGAGTTTTAAACTAAATGATGCCAGTAAAATGAGTTGAGGGTGCAGACATGAATATAATCTGAAGAGCTTTCTGAGGCAAAATCTAAGAAGATAAAGACACATGATTGTGTCTAGATGAAACCCATATGATTAATAATGTGCTTTTGCACTTGAATACGGCTCAGACACAAATCGAGCATAAAAACA
The DNA here is from genome assembly GCA_036877625.1 of Ambastaia sidthimunki. Lineage (NCBI taxonomy): Eukaryota > Metazoa > Chordata > Actinopteri > Cypriniformes > Botiidae > Ambastaia > Ambastaia sidthimunki. Next base: position 4,300 of record JAZGTK010016101.1, read on the forward strand.
AGGAAATTTTTGAGCTCCTGACAGAATGAGAGTAGTAACTATATGACGCATTCATTTTTAAACCATCTTTGTGAATGAATAATCATTGTTCATCACCCCAATATATCAGGTCAAGTTTTTTCAGTTTGTTTGAAGTTGTCAGTTTTCTGTTTTTGATGTCAGAAAGTTGTCAGGTATTAATTGTGGGTAAAGGACAGATACATTGTATAAAGGGTGCTGTATGATTTAAAATAATTCTTTCATACTAGAAGTCAGATGTGTGATCTGTATAATGAATGTGACTGCTTGTGTCTTCAAAACATCTTCAGAATCTTCTGAAATCTTCCCATATCTAGACCGCACTCGTGCAGAGCAGCCCAATGCTACAGAAGCAGATCACTCGCATTCGAACAGACGCATCCGTGAACACTGCAGACTGCAGTCGCATCCATTTGATTCTGATTGGCACTTGATTCTGATCTGTCCGTCCAAAACTTTACCTGTAGTGTCCAGATTACAAACAACATAAGTTTGACTCTCAATCAGTCCAAGGGCTTCAGGCAGAACCAGACCCCTGTAGGGAAGCCCACTCAAGTGGCTCTTTGTTCTAACCCAGAGCTGGTCCAGTTCTGTCATCCAGCCACCACAAGGAGAATGACCAAACACTCCTTTCATGTGCCGGAGTGTGTGTGTTTCATTCACACATTCCCAGAGCTCCAAACACAAACCACAGAACTGCTCGAAAGATTAAAGCCACTTTGTGAGAGTGAAACATTGTGGAGAAAGTCTGGGGTTTTTCCTAAAAATGTGTGTTGACCATCATTACCCGATATAGGAGCTCGAAAAACACACACACACACACACTAGAGTTTGAGAGAACGCTGGACATTGAGGTTAGTGGTGATGCTGCGTTGGGTTTGTGTAACTGTCACAGCATCAGTTTGTGATGTGCTAAAAATGTTCATGAAGCTTTTCTGAACATTGTTTTTCTCATTGTAGTGAAGCATCTCAGCACTGCAGACGTCCAGCAGACATTAGCAGCTCTTAACACTGCTGCTCTGTGGTTATTTGTATATTCAAATAGCCGGTTTCTCTTTGTAACCAATTAAACTTATAAAGAGATGTTGACTGAGGGATTCAAAATTAGCAAAGCAATATATGTACAGAAACATTAAGAGACTAGCCACATTTCACAATGTCCAGCAAGGTGATAATTGTCATTAATGTATTAATGTGCTATTAAAGGGCATGTTATTTACAGTGTCTTTTTTATTTACCTGCATATTTGCTATAATAAAGACGTTTAACTCACTTGACGTTTGTTTACTGTCACACTTTTATGAGGAATACACTCGTTGAGTTTATAGATCAGACTAATGGATCCAAAGCTGAACTAGTATTTCAGTGAGTTAAAGTGTTGCATGAACATTTTTGTCTTAATTTGGACAAGCAAAGCAAATGATATTGTGTCTTCAATTGCATTTAAACAGGATCTGTCTTAAATAAGAAATCTATTTTGAGTCCACTATACAACATCCACAATATACTGTCAAATGTTTTGGCAGACAATCTAGAGAAAATGCCTTCAAAAAAGATTTCAACAAAAATAATGAAATGAAGTAGTAAAGTATTTAGGTCTAGTAAACAGATTATTTATTCCTTTACAAAATAGGTACAAATACAAGTTCACACAAACAGAAATATTTCAGGATATGTACAGAATTTACCAAAAATAAGAGTTCTAATAAACACAAGGTCTTGTAAACAATATATACAAATTATCCAGAGATTGAAACATTAAACTTCAGCTGGACACATCAGTTCTACAATATGAGTCATATTTTGGCTACAAAGCGTAAGTCATAGAAAGAACGTCCTGCAGAAAACATGAGCCATAAACATAAAACTATACAAAAACATACAGACTAATACATTTGTGCTTTATTTTCATTTCAACTGTTGTTCTGTCGAATGAGGGGAACAAAGTGTATTGAATGAAATATGACAAACAAACGCAAGTGACACAAACCATAAAATAAAAAAGAATAAGAAAAGGAGGGTTCCCTGTTACAGCTTCACAGACACACACAAAAAACAATCAGTCATCAATAACACAAACACTTCCTTATTTTTGGGCAGCTTCACAGACACAAAGCAACAAGAGTCACGGTGCATAGAAAAGAGAAACGCTTTCATTTCTGGTTGTGATTGGGTCAGTACACTGAAAGGTCACACGTAACTTGACCTCATGACATCATGTACAGCAGACCATCACAAAACAGCTGGAGTTTATCCTCACAGCTGATAAATGACACCTGCTACACACCAAGAACATGAAGAAACTTTTACAATATCTGCTGAAATGATGTGACAGAACAGACACACGAACCCCAGATTCACCACGAAATCCAGTTTCACACTGCAAACGGTGAAAACGTGCAGGTTAAATCCGTTTAGTGGAGCTTATTGATTGCTTAGCTTGTTAATGTTAGACCTTGTTTTTAGGGTTTGGTGTTATTGTGGTATGACGGTGGTGTTGATCACATGACTGTAGTGAAATGTGTTTGATGTAGTTCTGTAGCTCAGATCTGCTGCTCTGTTGCTCACACACAAACATTCTCATGAACACACAAAAAAGAAACAAAGACACAATGAAAGACTGAAGGAACATTTCATTCTTTCTTACAGATGATTTAAAAGGTTATTTTGCTGCTAAAATATTGTGGAAATCATTTATACATGCCCTTAAAAACAATATTCATTATAAAACATATTTACATCAAATTCTTAGTAATAAAAGGTTTTGCGATCTTCTGTTAAAAGTTTTTTCTTAAAAGATTTCAGTCAGTTTGACTTTAATGGGCTTTAAAATACTGTGAGCTGGTTAAGCTGATTACATTTGAGAAATGTTTTCTGCATAAAATTTAAAGAACCATTATTCTTTAACAAAACATGAATCACTTTAAGACGTTTGATCTGAATTGTTGACTGTGAGCACTCTGTGTTGAGTTCACAGCAGATCCACTGCAAAACTCCTAAATCAGTGTGTTGTTTTCCAGCAAATGCATCTTATTATAAGATCCATTTACTTCAGAAGCAAAATGTGAAATTTGTTCTCATAGAATATATTGTACATTTTCCTAAAACATAGCAAAATGTAGCGTTTTCTTGTTTAAACAAAATGTAAAAACAAATTGCAAATAGGCCATTAAAAGAAACTTAATTCAAGAAGTTCTCTAAAAAAAGCATGTTGTAAAAATGTATGTATGCTTCAAGTAAATGTATGTTGTTTAAGGATATTTAGACAAAACTACAGTTAAGAAAATGTTTTTTTTTGGCTGTGAGATTCTCACAAACACAAAGCAAACATAAAAACAACATTCCTATGGCTCAAAGCCAGACATGAGCATCATGAAAACAGAATGCAATCACATAGCAGTGGAAACATGGAGTCCGTCTTTCTCTGTCGAAAGCAGCGATGACGTCACGTCACAGACACAGACGCGAGCTGAAGGCACGGCTGGGGAGGAAGTTGATGGTTGGGTCTGTGTTGCGGGTCGTGCGTTTGCTTCTTTCTTCATAGTGTGAAGAGTTTGGTCAGCGTTAGCTACTTGAGGAGGGCGCGGTACAGCAGGACAGATCTGTTCATCTCTCTCTCCTGCTCCATGTAGAAGATGAAGTCCCTGAGGTTGACGCGTGTGATTCTCTGACGGGAAAACTGCCGGGACGAGCTGGAGGGGGCTGACGTTCCAGACGGAGAACCTGCTGAACTTCCCAACATCTGAGGAAAACAAAACAGAGCATTTCTCTGCCTGTCATTTCAAAAAGACAAAGTGAGTTTTTCAATAACTGAAACACTTCCAAACCTCAGTGTCCTGTCTAGATGTTTCTGTCCTTCTAAGGCAGCATTTAAACTGAGTGACTGATTTGGAGGGATCTACATATTGAGGATTAGTTTGGCCACTGAGCATTTTGGGACTGCTGTCTTAGAATGTAGCCAAATAGACAAGATGATGTTTTCTACCTTTCAGAAAGTCTGGGTTTGATGCATGATGTCTGGTCTGAGTGGACGGATCACTGGGTTTGGAACAGAGCTAATATCTCTCTTATAAAACAATTTTAAGGTAAATGGCTCCCCAATTTCTCAGTTTACACCATCTCAAACTGTCCACACATCCAACGAAACCAGACCAAGATTTCCAGCACTCTTTCCAAATGTGTCTTCTTTTAAATACTGTTGCAGAACTGACAGACGGCTGGACATTTACTGTCTTTTACTGGGTTTGTTGTTTACAGTTCAAGACATGACTTGCATTTGATACATTTAAAAGCTTTGAACCGTTACAGACTGTACTGAACACCACTGGACATAAAATTCATGGTTGGTTGTATCGTTCAAGTTTAGTATCTCTCAATCATTTGATGGCTGTCAATCCCACAATCCCCTGATCGAACCTGCTGCTACTTCCACAGTTAAAGAAACACCTGCTGGTCTCAGTTCACACACAGTTCCTGTCTTACATCATCAGAACTGCTGCCATGGAAAGGAAAAAGCTCATAACTAAACATTTTCTCCACATCGTCCAACCTAAATGCAGCTTTTTTAACGTATTCAGATTGTTTCATTCTGAATGTGAGGCTCTTCTCAAACGGGGTTTTCTTCTAACATTTGTTCACTGTCTAAACTTCATCTACTGCTTTCGAGTTCAGACTGATGGAGAACTCGAAATAACACACAGATTTTTACACCACTGAGTCACACGTCCATCATTCTTAAATTACAGAAAAATATCAAATTGTAGAAACCACGTAACACAAACAACCAACCGAGGAGAGAGAAATACGACCGGAAATTAAATCTCACTCTCCAACAAACATCGCACAGTTCTACTGATTGCACTGAGTAAACACAAAGCAGCAAGACTGTAATGAAAACCATCTGATAGCAGGTGCAGGTCCAGCCCAAACTTAAACTGCAGCTGAAATCCTTTATACGCTGAAGGTCTGCTGACTTTCACTCAGAGCGCCTGTACCGAGCCTTCATTGACGCTGAGCTGAGCCAGGGGATTTCAGGACAGGCAAAGCACAGGACGCCCTTGGGCTGAGGTCCTCTGAGAAGAAAGATCAGATTTGACCTGATGAGAGAGGCAGGCCTGCCTTCTGCTATAGCAATTAATGCCAATCATAGCCTGGACCAATCAAATGCATCCATCTACTATGCATCTATTAGGCTAACCTCAGGCGTGTGTGTTTTAAAGATGAAGAGAGAAACATAGTTGAGATAAAAAAAATGAGACAAAATGAGAAATCTGAGAGAAAGAGGGAGAGGGCACTGTTGGAATCCAAGTTTTTTTGTTTATAGCTGTAAGACACCTAAACGTTACTATAGTTACAATCATGAGTTTGGAAGTGACTCTTGTCCTCTGTACACACACAGAGCATTCAAATTCTCTTCCACATTTAAATGCAGTAAGCACGTCTTTAAATGTGCATTTGGACTGAGGAACACGAATCGGGCCGGTACCTTCAAGACACAAAGGCAGAGGGTCAGTGATCTGCAGTCAGATAGAACGTCAGATCTCCATCAGACCTCACAGAAGAAACCTTGTTTCTCTTCCTACAGCCAATAACCCAAACATGACCCTGTTGTTGTCTGTTTCTATGGAGATTTGTGCATCTTGTAAACTCACATTAGGAGATACTGTACATAATCACACACACACACACAGTAAAATACATTGTAGAATCAGTTCAATGACATGAAGGTCAGTGTGGATACAGAAGATTCTGCTTTTGTGGGAAGCAAAATCTATGAGACAAAAAACAGCATCTGTTACTTTATCAGTGTTGAGCCCTTGCAGGCATAATGTCACGTCATATCCATCTGACAGCTAACACACGCACACCTCCATATATCTTCTCAGACAATTTCTGACGGCTCACACTTGTTTAGAGCAGAAAAAGAGAGAGAGAGAGAGTGAGATGAGCCCTAAGAACATGCTGATGGTTCAGAGAGGGTCCTAAAATCCTGAGAGAGGAACAGGACGTGTCTGTGAGGCTTCTCACAACACACCCACTGATGACACACGCGCGCACACACACGCACGCACACGCACGCACACACACACACACACACACACACACTGTAAGATGTGGCAGTGGCCAGTGAGCAGAATGCCTGTGGTTCAGTGTGTATGTGCTGATATACAGACACTCTCTCACTCACACTGGGGTTAGGTTTCCAAAATTAGTTAATATAGAGAAAAAAGACGTGACAACTATACTATAGTGCTGAAATAAAAACAATGAATAAGTTAATAATGTATGATTTTCCACTAGTTTGCATTCGGTCCACCTTCAGCTGGTTTCTGCTGATCTGTGTCTTCCACTGTTTTTTGAGTGTCATCAGGTAGAAGCTCTTGATGTTGGAGCCAATATTTGACTTGGCTACAGTTTTACCTCCAGGCTGTAGGTTAATGGTCTCACACACACACACACACACACAATAGTGCTCTCTCAGCAGAAGTGAAGATGCAGGCTGAGGTCCATCACTGTAATGAAATCTTCACTGAAGATTTCACAACATAATGAAAGCATCATCATTATTATAATAACTGCACACAGTGATGTAAAAATAGCAATAACTCAGACCTGTTACATCAGACCTAATGTAAACAAAACTCAACTATAGAGGTACACATTGTATGCTAGAATATGTTGTATTGCCTTAATTTAGTAATTTACTTAAAAACATGTACATTATAGTAATGAGTAAGTCTTAAAGTAAAACAGATAGATATATCACAGAGGGAGAGAGAGACAGAGAGAGAAACACTTTGACAAACTCTCAAACTCTCTGGAGTTTCAGAGGTCCTCACAAACAAATCAGATGCAGATGTTACTGGAGGAGAACAGACACGCATCAGCTGCTGCTACATTTATTATGTAAATACTCAGAGCGCCCACACCAGCCGGCCACAGGGCTGAAAACTCTCTCTTTCTCTTCCCTCTCCTCATTTTGAAAGAGTTAGCAGATGTGATTTTTAACATTGCCCCAGTGATGTATTTGATGTGGAGTTTATTCAGCTCCAATAAATGTATAAAGAATTATAATAATAATTCACAGATGTATATCGCCCAGACTGTCTGTGCAGCTCTTACTCTGAACGGCACCACGGCAGCCAAGATGAACAAAAACCAGAATGACAAAATGAGAAAGTGTTTCAGCTCATCAGTAGGACAGATTACTCGCCGGAACAACCTTCTGATCCACAGAATCAAGTCTGTTTGATTTATTCTTTTAAGTTCTGGTCTTTAAAAGGCCAGTAAAAAGAGTAAATAGGGTAAACTATCAAAATGCTAATTGGGGTCCTTCAACTCACTAAACAAACTTCTCTGGTGACGCCACAATATCAATGAATTTACAATTAAGTGGTATTTTAAGTATATTTTTTAAATTTTATATTTTTTTTCTCCACCAATACATTCATATCGACAGAAGCCGATTCATTCTTTGTGTTGCTAAGCAACAAAACGATACACAATGATATTACCATCAAACGAACTGTGACTGTTGGTTGCCTGACAGAAAGACAATTTCATCAGAAATAATAAAAGCTATAAAATCATAAAGATTCCTCCCATTTCTGTTGCAATATTAGATTTTATGTAGCGTAAATAAAATGAGAAAAAAATGTGTGAGGTGAACAGCGCTATTCTGATCTCAATGAAAAATGAGAATTATGTTTAAAATAAACAAATGTGAGAAATGGGCCAGTGAGCATCTTAATGCCTGACATAAAACACTGGAAGAAAACATGGCCGTGATCTCCAGGGTGATGCACAGCAACTGCACAATTTCAGTCAAGGAGAAAAAAGGCAAAAAAACACCTTATTACTTTTGAACTCCTGCAAGCCATTTTGGACTCCAAAGGTTTCCGAGCGCCTGAGGGTCAGTGTCTGCAGCGTTTGAGGAAATGACTTGCATGAGCACGGCTATGTTCTGCAGCAGACTCGCTCTCAGCATTCCCCCTCACTGCTCCTTAACTCTGACTCACTCTCTCTCTCCATTAGAGCCACATTGTTTGCCTTCACACCAACACAAACAGCTTCTCATGAGCCGGCCCTCTTCATCAAACAAACACGGTGCTGAAGAGGCAACATGAGGTCATGTAACACGGACATCAGAGAAAAGCTCTGCTGTTTGCACACAGAGAAGATTCCACTCAACTCCGGCACACATCAAGTGTGAATTAAATCTGCAAACTCGTTGACACAACACGTAATTCCAACATCTCGCTCCAGGTCAGGAATTTTCTAATTAGCAGTGCACTGACAAAGCTGTAGTTGCAATTTGCTTTGAGTTGGAGCGTCCACAGGTTGGGCAGAAGATGAGAGTGTTGGCCGGACTCCGGTGGGCTCCTGCATGCGCTCTGCCTCTCTGAAGGGGTCAGTGAGCTAAACACCCGGAAACCTCCCTCACAAACAAAAGCACTCCAAACTTTTCTCCCCTTCAGACCCGAAGAGAAACAGCTTGTTAATGTTAGTCACTAAACAAAAGTCTAATTAGAAGTCAGGCAGATACTATAATTAACTCTGAAGTTTGTT